>LBNU01010122.1:7740-19273 GCA_014162995.1 Artemisia annua
TTTCGTAGGCTCGGGAAATATATAAATAATGTACGGTATTTAAACGAAACGTATATTAATAAATATAAACGTTTAAATGTTAATTCGCGATAATTTAGACTATCTAGGTGTGTGAGCATCGTTTCTAAGCAAACATTAAATCACAATATACCGTTGTGATTTATATAATAAGTTAAATAAATAAAAAAAAATTTTGTCATACGTAAAAGTGGGTAATTAAAGTATGTAATAACTTGTAAGTATTTACTAACCGTTGGGGAAAATTACGAGAGGCTACAGTCGGTTACTCCAATATACAAGAATTTGCTTTTAGAAAAGTTAATTTTTAATCCAGAAGCTACGTGGAAGCATTTCAGTATTCAACAAAGGTTTTTGGAGTTAATAATGGACCATTTGCCTATAATAAGGGTGTCAGTTTCAGTGTCGGTTACTCCAATATACAAGAATTTGCTTTTAGAAAAGTTAATTTTTAATCCAGAAGCTACGTGGAAGCATTTCAGTATTCAAGAAAGGTTTTTGGAGTTAATAATGGACCATTTGCCTATAATAAGGGCATCACCCGCAAATGTAAAATGTGGGTTATCATTTCTTTGAAGCTTTGAGTTGTAAGGTTGGTTAGGGGAATTCAATTTATTTCTGGAAAGAACCTTGGTTGGGTAATCACGTTCTTTCAAACAAATTTATGAGACTGTTTGCACTTGAAACATCACAGGAATGTTGTCTTAGTGATCGATTTGAAAATGATGATGATAACCTTCAATGGGATGGGCTTGGCATCGGTCCATCAAAAGTGGCAGGTAATTAGAAGAATTCAATGAGCTACTGAATCTACTTTGTAACTTTCGTCATGGTACAGGGGAAGACGGTTGGAATTTCTTGTTAAGTAACTCGAACTTGTTTTCTGTTAAATCAATGCGGGTTGCTATTGATAAATGTGGGATTGTCTCGACTAGTCGTCCAACTAGATGGTCATCTCTCATTCTCTCAAAAGTCTTAATTTTTGTTTGGCGTGCGGAGAGAAACTACATCCCAACTAGAGTGGAGTTGGACCTCAAAGGTATTGACATACCTTTGATCCTATGTCCCATTTGTTGTAATGAACCTGAGACAGTTGATCNACTAGTCGTCCAACTAGATGGTCATCTCTCATTCTCTCAAAAGTCTTAATTTTTGTTTGGCGTGCGGAGAGAAACTACATCCCAACTAGAGTGGAGTTGGACCTCAAAGGTATTGACATACCTTTGATCCTATGTCCCATTTGTTATAATGAACCTGAGACAGTTGATCATATTTTGTGAAATGTGATTAGGTATCTCACCTTTGAAAAAATAATTTTGTGTTGTGGGGTTTTGAATTCAAGACGGGTTCTTCCTTTTTGGAGATTATTGATTTCATCAAAAACCTTAGCTTGGAAAAGAAGAAGTTATTTCAAGCACATCAACTTTCATGTTTTGAATCCATCATATTTTCTTCATCTTGGTTGATTTGGAATGCAAGAAATGAGAAGATCTTTTCGGTTAAAAGGTGCTTGGTAGAAGATATCTTCATCAAACTACAACATCTTTGTTTTTGTTGGTTGAATAATAGGTGCAAAAAAAGTTCTTTTAATTGGATTTTATGCTTTCTCGCCCCATGGACTCATGTTATGTTTTTAGTTCGTGAACTATGTATTTTGTAATTTGCTTGCCTTCTAGCTCCTTGTTAGAAGATAGCTTTATTTGAAGTTTAATACAAATAGCCGTTTAAAAAAAAAAAGAATCATCGAAAAAATATCCACGCCAAGCTCTTTGGATTTATTTTAGGTGGTAGCATAAACCATCTTGTTTCTCCATTTCCACAATAGAGACTAAGCAAACTCCTCGAAATAAATTTTGAAATCGAGTCGGCAACTGTTTCGCAAAAGACGCCTCTATATTAGCTCACAAAAATATTTCTTAAGCAAATATAGCTATCACTGATTTGTCTTTTCTTTTAATGTAAGCCGTTTGAAACTCATTAAAAATTTATACGTCTCTCGTATCTTTTATATGAAAAAAGAATTGTTAACGGTCTCAACACTTATCTTGTAAATGACATTTGGATTGGTTGACTCCCTTAAAGCAATACAAATATCCATATACATTGGAAAGTTGGAAACCAAGGAAGAGTACATAGTGATAGAAACGGTTGGGACTATTTCATTCTTGTGGAGATTATATTGTAACCAAAGTAGGCCTCGTTGGGTCTATTGGGATGAGGAAGCCCAACTAGCTTAACTTTGAGGAACTCCCTAGGGACATGCAATCATTTAGATGGGTCGAATCATTTGGATCGTACCGTACGAAAGGGTATTACAAAGCCTCATCCAGGTCCTATAATTTGGCAAAAGAATAACTTCAGTATGACCCATCTCGAATCTTAACGGTTAAAATCTTCATAATAATTTTGTACCAATTCATTTAAGGGGATGATTTTGGGGTAAAAAGTTGGTTGGGAGGACTAATATTTTTACTGCCCTTCGATGATCGTGGGAAAATATATCTTGGCAAGGTAATTTTATATTTGGTAAACTGTATATATATAATAGTAATCTCGAGTGTTTTTTCAAACAAATGTTGTCACTAGCATGTTTTCTTAGTTGCATAGATATATTTATATTAACGTTTGATAGTTGCAATAATTAATATATGCATATACGTAAATACATTTTTTTAAACGACAGAGACTCTATTAGCAGTATACTATCAATAAGCTAGAAAAGCATAATCCAAACCTACACACATTAAGTTGACAATTGAAGTTTATGGCTCATTAAGGGCAAAGGACAAAAATCACAAAAGCATGAACCAAACCCTACCACCATCGGCGTTATCATATCATAATGATCAATTAATCATCTTCACGCTTTTTTCACTCAAAGAAATTATAATTTCCCCAACCAACTTATTAAATGCTCTTCAATCCTTCTGATGCAAAAGACCTTTTGATTTTGCTTAAGCAAGTAGTATCATATTTTAAAATACAAATTTACGGTTATTCCTTCAAGTGTTCTCTAGTTTATTATATATCACTCTATTGAAATCTTATGCTAAATATCTTTTATTTAGTGTTCATATCATTAGAAAATAACTTTAGGTTTATAATGAACAAAAGTGACTGCTATGCATGCGCGTTTATTTTCGGAAACAAGAGTAATTAATATGTTGTACATGAAAGCAAAAGTTGAGAAGTGGACACAACACATACATCTTATAGTACTTTGCAGTAACATTATGTAGCTGGTACGGTACAAAAAAACATGAGTTTAATGACCACGAAATGGATGGTTGCATTGTACAGTTCGCAATTCATACCGACATGGTTCCTGAATACCTATCAGGATATGTGGTGTTATATATTGATTACTTAGACCAAACAACTTAAACAGTGCATGTACTACTCATACTAATTAGTGGTCAAGAACTCAAGAAGTGTCGATAGGTCATATTGAACAACTATATTATGAATAAGCTATAGTAATATTGTGACTTTTGTGATTTTTTTCCAACGAGCTTGACATCATAAGTCATATTGTCCAACTTATAAAACATTGCACATGGTATAGTTGTAACATATAAGAGACTCATTAGAAGATTTTCTGTTAGACACGCATCGCGTCATTTCTATACATAAAAGCAACAGAAAAGTCTGTCGCAACGTTACCAACGAAGGTTCTCCATTGGTATTGTTTGTTGCTGAAACTTCCAACCAATATACGGATGCCATTAGTGTGTCGCAAACCCATCAGAAAGCCGTCCTTAAATTAGTTGGTGATTTATGCGCCAGATTTACCAACCTATTTTTTATCATCTGTGTACTTGATTTCGTTGCGGAAAGCATGTTCTTATCATATATAGCTCTTAGATGTGAACATGCAGAAACACTTCTTTTCGTCGTTAAAAAAAATACATAAAAAGAATCGTGACACATCCATAGCATACAGCTCATACATGTAACGTTAAGGACAACTAGGTATAAATAAATTTGAATCCATATATGTTTAGCAAGTTTTAAGAGTGTTTCAGTATCTCTAGGCTAAGGGCAATGGAATTAAACGAGGACCCTAACAAACTCACACTCGAACCCACACCAATAAAACTTTAACTCCAACAAAACCCAACGCCACCCTACAGAAGAACTCAAATTAACATACCACCTTGACGAAGATCATACGAACGCTAAAATAAAACACTTTCAAGATCTAGTAATACCAAAATGCATCAACTAATGCCACAAAATATCAATGCTTATTATTGTATAATCAGAATATATATGCATGCATCACGATACTGCTATATAGCTTTGTATATTCAATACGCAGAATTTTGAAGGTTAAAAGACATGCTTGGAATTTTGAACAGTTCAACAATGCATACATCTTATCGAAGTGAAAACCGAATCAATAAGTCAAAATGTACACACCAACAATGCTTATAATGCCGTTTCTAGAATTTAATTAAGTCAATGTTGATATGTTATATAATATCGTACAAGATAATAATGCACACCATATGACCATATAGTTGATAGAGAAAGATCGTACATATAAGAAGTAATGGAGGACCATCCCATAAAAACCAAAGCACCCACTTATTGTAGTCAAAGAAATAACACTTTTCCATACTCTTTGTAAAGGGGTGCTATTGTATGTAACAAATACAGGCTATATCTATTTATTTAAATATTAATTTTAAGACATAACATCCTTAAGAAGCTTGTACCTTCGAGTAGCGGTCCTTGGAGAAGGGACTCCTGTGGGCGACTTACCTTTCTCTGAATTACCCTCTTCACGGTCATGTCGGTTGCTGATTCCTGTGTCCAATTTTGACGTTGGTTTCTTGGACAAAACACGAGGTTTTGAGGCTTGGATCTTGTCGATTTGGCACCAGTCGCAGAGTGGATTAACTAGCTCCGATGTTTCAATATAGTAGTTGCTACAATACCTACGTATAAAGTATGATGAAATGATTAGAAAAGTACTAAACTGTTAAGAAATGAGTTTATCTTATTAATATTGTTCGAGTATACAATTAGGTAGAAGATATGGAAGCCTAATTAGGATACCTAACTTAACATGTTTTCTAGCAACTAGTATGATTATGCTTGTCATGAAAATAAGTCAAGGATTTACTTAAGGATGCATAACACGATTACCAGAAATATGTAACAATATCAAGATATAACTGTATAACCATTTTAGCTTCATGCTATAGAATNGCTTCTGAACATAGTATGAAATATCAGTTGTGTAAAACTTTATGACAACATTATTTGTCGGATAAAACTTCATACTATGTTCAGAAGATACATCAAGCTGCTAGGACAAAGATAAATCAAATACAATTAATTACAATGAAATGGAACAGGCCTTCGAGCCAATTTAAACGAATGTTTTGCTACTATATGTATGAGTGATCCAAAGATATGTAAGAGTCTTGATGCATCCTAAATATAATAGAACCATAAATTAAAGATATAAACTTAACGGCTTTGCAATTGCTTTCAGTATCATTTTAAAAACTTTTTGATGGCACAGACTAATCAACTGATAAGCTTGAAACTTGTAATTTACTAAGCTTTTCAAGTTGTATCAATTTTTAAAGCAGAAAACGAAACTTAGTAACCAAGCAAAGAATTAAAGAAAAATATTAAAAACTAAGATAGCAATACTTAATAATTTATGGGTGTTGTGGTGGCGGTCCAACGTTTCGTCGATTCTTGTTTCTTTTCTACCTTCTTGCAACACTGGTGTAACATAAAGATTGCAACACTTAAACCCTAATTGTGCATGTGTGCTAGGAGAAAAAGAGAAACATACCAGTGTTCAAAGCGGTGGCGGCAGTTGTTACATCGAAAAATCTTGTCGGAGAATCCAACATCACCACACATGCAACACACTATTTCAACTCCCATCATTTCTTACTTAGAAACCCTAATCTTGTTATTAGTTTTTCACTCTCTCACACACACAAACATAAAATAAGAATATATAATGGCGTGAAGACAAGGTACATATGTTTGTGTGGAAACGTATATGTAGAGAGAGAAGAAAAAGAGAGACACACACGTGTGGTTGTGGGTGTAAACGTGTGAAGGATATGTATGTATGAGTCGACCACAGGTTGCTTGCAGTCGTTTTCGGTTAGGGAAAGATGAGGAAGAGGCCGAGTGGTTGTCAAGTGTCAAGAATTGTATATACAAATTGACTCTTTTGTCGTTGTAGAACACCCTTTATTTAATATTATGTTAATGGGTAATTAGGTTGCCGCAAGTTGTAGCGGAGCCTATGATATGCCATCTATAACTATTTGATAATTTTGGTAATGTATATAATATTAGTGTTACAATTTCTTAATTTATGTGAAACTATGAATACAAACAAAATAAATCAAATGAGTACACACACAAGAGCAAATTTTTAGTAAATACAGTAACTAAAAAATAAGGGGTAATACCAAAAAAACGTATCATACTTGTCTAAAATATCAGTTTCGCGTAGCGAACTTTTTTTTTTTCTCATTGGTGTACTAAAATTGCATTTTATTGCTAAAAGTACGTACTTTTGGACATTTTTGCCCCTCAAGTTATTAAAAACTCAGGGGCAAAAATGTAATTAAAAGGTCAAAAAATAGTACAAAGTACGTATTTTTGGCAATAAAATGCAAGTTTAGTACATTAATGAGGAAAAAAAAAAGTTCACTACGCGAAACTGATATTTTGGACAAGTATGATACGTTTTTATGGTATTAGCCCAAAAAATAATTGAAAGAACTAAAATTGATAGAGTTTAAAAACTAAACATGCCGATAAAGTTTAATAGCCTAGATTCCTTCATTTTCGTTGTTGTGCTTGAACATGTAAATTGAATCTAAGAATGTTTAAGAACTGTTGAGTATGCTCGATATAATATTAAAGCATTACAATGTGAAGTTTAAGATTATATCGAGCACCCCAGCGTTTTGTGAGAATTTTTAGATTAAATTAACATTTTCAAGTACAATAATGAACATGTATGAAATGTAAGAAAAGCGTTGTCGAGAGTTTTGAGCAACTCAGGATTCGTGAATAGAATAGTTGCTTCTTTCTAGAAAGTGTACATAAAGTCTTTTCACCACCGCAATAAAATATGCTAACACCGAGAACTTGACTGGCTTAGTTGACCTGATTAGTGGTCATCCGGTCAAAGAGTGCGACTTTTAATTCCAACAGCTTTTTCAAACATAGAATTTAGCTCATTCAGCATGGTATAAGGAGTGTAACTTTCAAACTGCTTTTGAAGTTCAGGAGTCATTGCATCAAACATGCCACCTCATTATAACGATCTTATTGAGCATTCTAAGATGCTAGCTCTTCGTTAGGAGCACCAACAGCGGGAGCAGGGATAAGAGGTTGTTCCAAAACATCATATTTCTTATCAACTCTCAGGACAATCCTAAGTTGACAAAACCAATCATTGAAATTTGGTCCAGTTAGTTTCTCTCTTTCGAGCATCGACCATAAAGCCGAAAAATTCATGTTTTGTGCAGGATTCATCTACAAAACAGATTTAAAGTTAAAAATTTAGAACTTTCGATAATATATCTTTAAAGAAGATTAAATACCCATGTTTAAACAAACAATTAATTTCTTTAAAGCTAGGATCCTAATTGACATACCACTATCATCAGTTGATCAGCTAGAAACGGTGTATTCAAAAAGGTAAGTGTCGTACAATAATTGTCAAACATGTGCAATTCTTAAATCATTATGGGACTTACTAATAGCACTAGGGACAATCACAGAGTGTCATGTAAGCATGTTTCATCCCATCTTATGCTTCAAGTTCAAGAATGTCAACATTGTCTCACGATGAGTGAATTGCTTAACTTGATTAAGTCATCCAATAAAGAACTTTAGATAGTCCAGCACCTTCTCATGATGAGTGGTAATCTACCTGGGTTGCAATTTACCTACGTCTCATAGACTTGAATTTAACAAAGGGTATAAACTATTTGACACATAACTATTATATCAAATATGTATGAAGAAGCATGCATACAACTTCGTATCATAAGTTTTAATAAAAAACTTTACTTAATTAAGTTTCTTTATTATGGTGTAAGTCATTCAAATTTATATGCAAATCTTGTGAATATAAAGGTAATGACAAGACACCTTAAAATTTGACGATTCAACATGTTTTCAAAGTTAAAGTAATATAATTTTTGTCGTGGTATTGGTAAACTAATTAAAGAAAGGAAAACCACTATATCGTACTACTGCATGAGTCAAAGACCCAAGTTCTTTCGATAATTCCCTCATATGACTAAGCATGTAGTGGGGCATGGAACCATTACAGTCAATCAACCGGAAGACTAGTTTACAACAACCATTCACTTGCAAGAACCCGCTGGAGCATATTACCATGCGAAGCGTACCAAATGCGTTATGCCTTGCAAACCATAGTTTGATTGTAAAGCTAAGTCATCGACAAAGTTATAAAAATTTAGTTTAGAAAACATATTACAAACTATTAATCTTGCTAGTCTCGTCTCGGGAGCAAATTACCGTACGAAGCGAACCACTTAGCAACACATAAGACTTTGCAAGATAATAGTTCATAATAAATCTTTGTTTCATAGTTTTCAGTCATGTTTATTTTTTATTTTTCTAAAAAACCCTTTGCTTTTAACTTGAGTCATTGCTAATATAAAAAACAAATAATAAACCATAAACTAAACAAGTAAAACAAATATAACATTTATCAATTCAATTAACCATTAATAAATATGCATAAATTTAACAATTAACAATTAGAGTTAATTACATATTTGGGCCTTGTGTTTTACCTGGTATAACGGTTTTGGTCCAATAGTTTAAAAAGTAACGGATCTTGTCCAGAATCCGACGACCCGTAACAGGTTTGGTCCAATTTTTCGTTGACCGTTAGCTTGACTCATTTTGACAGTTAAATCTGAGGGCAATTTTGTCTTTTTATCTACATTTTTAAATAAAAGAGTTAACTACATCATTTCTAGTCCTTGTGATTTGTCGGGTGTTTCATTTTTAGTCCACTTTTATACACACAGTTTTATACACGTTTTTATACACACATTTATATACACGTTTTGATACACATTTTTATATACGTTTTTATCTACGTGTCTATCTACGCTTTTATAAACGTTATATATATGTTTTATTATACGTTTTTATCAACTCTTTTATATACCTTTTTATATACGTTTTTATCTACGCTTTTATATACATTTTTATCTACGTTTTTATATACATTTTTATCTACGCTTTTATATACGTTTTCATATACGTTTTTATATAGGTTTTTTTATATACGTTTTTATATATGTTTTGATATAGGTTTTTTATATACGTTTTTATCTACGTGTTTACATACGTTTTTTATCTATGTTTTTATATACGTTTGTGTATATTTTTTTATAGATGTTTTATATACGTTTTTATCTACATTTTATATACGTTTTTATCTACGTTTTTATATACGTTTAACTATACGTTTTTATATACATTTTTAAAAACGTATATAAAAACATAGATAAAAATGTAGATAAAAACATATATAAAACCATAGATAATAACGTAGATAAAAACGTATATAAAAACGTAGATAAAAATGTAGATAAAAACGTATATAAACACGTGTATAAAAACGTAGATAAAAATATATATAAAAACATGTTCGAAAACATTCATAAAAACTTATATAAAAAGGTGTAATAAAACAATATAAAAACGTGTATAAATTTTAAAAGTAATTAGAAAAGAGATTTTTTTTAAAGAAAAGCAAGATCTTTTTCTAAGAAAATTTGTTTTCGAATTTCTGTCGACTTATAATCAGTTTTTATAAGGGAAAATACCACCAAAATATAGTGAACTTGTCACCATTTCTAATTCTGTGTAGTAACTTTGTTTTTTTTTTTTTTTTTTTTTTTTTTTTTTTTTTTTTTTTTTTTTTTTTTTTTTTTTTTTTTTTTTTCTCTCTAAAAAAGTAACAAACTTTCTAAATCCGACTTTTCTGTACACTCGTTGGCTGCAGAAGATGCGGCGCATCTCCATCATAGAATGCGGCGCATCTCCATCATATAATGCGGCGTATCATCTGCACTGGTCATATCTTATTTTATTTTTCCGCATTTTTTATTTTAAAACATTCTGTCAGTTTATTTAATGCGGCGCATCCCTGGTTAAGGATGCGACGCATCTTTTACTCTGATTCGTATTAATTCCAGGCTCGATACGGCGCATCTTCTTCCATAAGATATGGCGTATTAACTGACCTGATGATTTTTAATTTTTAATTTTTAGGTTTTATTTTTACTAACTACTAATGTATTATGCAAGTTTGAACCTTCTTAACTTAGGTGTGTTAAAGTCTAGTTGGTATTATAGATTCCTGCACTTTTTGTGGAAACATCATTTATGAAGCTTAAACGTTATCATCCATAAGAAAGTTGATTTTTTCTCATAAACGCATAATGGAGGATCATTCCGAGCAAATATCAGGGGAGTTTTTCTGTTCTAATTCTTTTATTTTTCAGTTTTTAACCTTTGACACAAACAACGAGGACGTTGTTTAACTTAAGTGGGGGGATGGAGAATTAGAACACTTACTTGTCCTAAACTTTTTCAAAATATGCTTAATATACACTTAATATATCAAAATTTAAAATTTTTAGCATGTTTTTGTTTAAGTCTAAATTACATAGCCGCACACATAACCTTATTTTTTTGCCTAAAATCAAAAACTTTAGTGTGCTGGTGGCTTGTAAACTTTAGAACTTGGCTTGTATACTATTCGAGACCACCATAATAAGTATTATCGATATAATTGGAGTGACTTGTCTAACTTGGTAAATTTCTAGGATTACACCCAAAAAGCCTTTATATGTTATGTGATATTAACTAACTACACTGGTTAGTTAACCCCCATATAAACCCTCTTGTTTACTCTCACTTTTAGAGTAAGATACCCATAGATAAACCTTCAGAACCATTCCTTTCGTTTCTTACACCTTTGTTAAAATGTTTCGTTACACCCTTACACCTTAGCCTACCCTGTAGATCGAAATCCGTGGTTAGTTACTTTAGGCAAAGTGTGTTTCCTTACATTACCTGTGTTCGTGTGCGTAATTCATTATCTTTGGTTAGGTTGGGAAATTGCACAGTGCAATTGGAGTGAAAGTACATATTGTATATTTTTAGTTTATTTTTCGTGTGTTTACTACTTTCACTATTACAGTTATTTCTGAAAGTTATGAAAATATGGAAAAATTATCCGGAAAAATCGTGATAGAAAAAGTTGTGAAATTTTACACAGTCAAAAAAAAATAAATAAATAAAAAATCGAAAAAATAGAAAAGAAAAGAAAGAGAAGAAGTTGGAAGTTTGTTTTAACCAACTTATGTAAAGTTTTGTATTAAGTGGGAGATATCACCACTATTTGTTGTATATTATATTTATGGATTGAATGGGAGTTGGCCGTTATGGGAACGCCAAC
>LBNU01010124.1:0-20363 GCA_014162995.1 Artemisia annua
AAGAATGAAGTTTCGTGTGCCATTGAATCATTAGTGAGAAACCATAAGTGGAAACGGCATAGGTTTTAAACATAAGCAAAAGTTCAAACTTTTATCGAAAATAAAACCAGTGCATTTAATGTGAACGTTATACAACATCGAGATGGACATGTGCAGACTTGCAGAATTTATCACATGATATTTACTAATTAGTGTAGAATTAAAAGTCGGTTATAATTGATGATTTAACCTAATGCAATTATATAGATACTATGTATTTGTTAATGTATTTTTCATTATTCAAGTATTTATGGTGATGTTTTCCTATTGATGTAGCTCCATTGTGCTAAATTGATTAAAGATAAATGTGCACGAGCATCGTATGTAAAACAACATTTAAAATGGTTACAATGATACTTTTTAGCATGATTAGTTTATGTAAGCATGTAACTTGAATAATGAATATAAAGAAAATTACATAATTTTGCTCCCACAACCCATTTGTAATTAAAAACAATTAAGTTTAAGACATAATAGTGGTAAATATAAAGGTTTAGGAATTATTAATATTGTTATTAATTCAATTTCATTTAGGTAGTTCAAATTTAAGAATTGAGTTAATTGATAAAATTTATTAATATTAGTTGACTTCAATGTTAATTTCAATGAAATTAGTTGTACAATAAAATGAGATGAAGCTAAAAAGGTTTGTAACGATTTTTATACAGTTTATGTGGATTATTATATATAATTATTACAAAAACTTAAGTTACAAAAAATTAATTAAAGAAATATATACCACACATTAAACTGATGACCAATTGGATAGACCGTGTCTGCATATTACCATGCAAAAACCATCTAATGGAAAGTATTAGGCAAAGTAATAGTACCAAAAGAAACAAGCATTTTTTATCATGCAATAAGTAATAGGCCAAAAGAAACAAAGTCATCACAACTTAATAACCAAAAGCCCATATATAAAATACATCACAAAACCAAAACAACATCAAACACTTTTAAATTTTTATACAAGAAAGTTAAAACATTTCATACAACATATTAAACAATAATTAAGTATACACTCGCCAATATACAGAAAGAATACACGATTAACAATTAGATTCTTAGCCCGTGCGTAGCACGGGTTCTGCATGTCTCGTATGATTAAATGTTACAGTAAATAAATTGTTGAATAAAATCAGTAACCTACTATATAACGATTATATCCTAAAGTACCCACTTTTAACCAGACACATGTATATGCAAGACGAGCGACTTCATTTCTAGTTCGGGGATGATGCACACACACATCACACACGACATGTAAGGTGTGGACATGTAGAAGCCTTGTACATTTCTATTTTCTAGTCACATACAAAGCATATTTATTGTTTGAAGGCGCCATACAAATCCCGTAAGATAAAAGCTGTTATGTATTATGTACTACTCTTTCCGTCTCAAAATAATTGTGTACGATAAAAAGCACACAGTGAAAGAAAAAGATTACTATTACAACTTTATCTTTCATAATTTTTGCAAAATGATAGTTTTATCTTTAACTAATTAATTTTAAACTTCTTTAATGTTTGTAATAATAATCTTAAGTGAAAGTAATACGGTAAACTCGAACTAAATTCTTTATTTATTTTTACAAGTATATATTTAGTTTAGGACAACTCGAAATGAAAATGTTAAAAATAAATATAGGAAGAAGGAAGTAGTATCTAGTAACTATGTTATAGCTTGTTTATAACTTCATTGAGGACATTTCAAAGATTCCCATGATTTTACATAACTATGACAATGATGGATTCAATAATTTCATTTCAAAGCAATATATGAGACTATCTCTTGATAATTATAGCATTGGCCCGCCAATTTGGATTGATAAAAAACCACCCACCTTAAATGTCACCCGTTCATACACATGTGGTCGTGGATTTTGTACTTTGAAATAAAAACATATTAATATAAGACAAATTAAAATAAGATACAAACAACTAGAAACTAATAGAAATTCTGATACAAATTGTTTTCTTCTTCATCCTATTGTAACATATGCTAGCTAGCTACCATTCGAATCGGTTGATTTGATGCTTTATATATTGATTGATCCCATTTTATAAAGTTGAAGTTTCAACAAATAATTGATCTTATAATAATATTTTTATCTCATTTCTTATCTTCTAGAAAAGAAGAACTAAAATAACAAAGCGACAATGGAACAGAAGTGGTTTTTGGACTATTTTGTCCTCTTTACCTAAAATTCAATGCACATGCATGTTCAGTTTTGTATTGTTTTCTCATATATTCTAGTAGCAACTTTTTTCATCTTCCAAAAGAAAATCTAATTGTTTTTACCAACGAGAACTTTTGATTATATGTAAAAGGTATACTTTGATCGAGTATATAGAGTTGGACACATTCGCTAACATGATGATTGAATAGATAGAAAAAAAAAATAAATAAAAATAAAAATACTTGCTAATAAGGTATAACACAAGAAATGATACATTGATACTTAACATGATGATTGAATATATAGAGTTGGACACATTCGCTAACAACTTATGCAAACTATATATATACTAAAAAATAGTTGATGCATGCTCTTAAATAAAAGAATTTTGAACGTACAACTTTAAGCAACCTGACCAACTTTCTAGCTAATTTTTCAGTTTTGTTCATAATCAAAATGAGTAGCTTTTACAAAAATATTCTAAAGTTGCCATCTACTGGACTACTGACCAGTATACTTTTACATAGAACATGAAATCTACAAAAACTTATTTCATACACCAAAAGAAATTCACAAATTAAGTTATTACACAAGGCAAATATATAACATGATTGATTAAATGCTTGATAAACTAAAGGTTTTTAATCCTTATTTTTCAATTTGGAAGCCACTTCAGCTAAGGTTTTTGTAGAACATCCATCTTTACTAAGAACATTAGCAGCTGCCTCTTTAAGATCTCGCATTCGACTCCTAATCGCTTTGCCTTCTTCTCCCTCCAATAGACCTTTCACAACCCTCGCAATCTCCACCCGACTCACGATACCATTTTCGCCTTTGGTAGGCCTTAAAGCAATTTTCATGCCCTCATTCAAAGAAACCGCATTCATCTTTTGCTCTGCGTAAAGTGGCCAAGCGATCACTGGAACACCATGGACTACTGTCTCAAGAATTGAGTTCCAGCCACAATGAGTCAAAAACCCACTCGTTGAGCTGTGACTCAGGATCTGGGCTTGTGGGGCCCATGAAGGGACCACAAACCCGGTACCCTTAGTTCTTTCTAAGAACCCTTTTGGTAAGAAACCAAGAGGGTCCTTATGCCCATGAGAATCAAAATATGTAGCATTTGGTTGATCATTTGGACTTCTAACCACCCATATGAACCTTTGTTCACTCAATTCCAAACCCATGGCTAACTCATTAAGTTGAGCAGAAGAAAGAGTTCCTCCACTCCCAAAAGAAATATACAAAACGGAACCACATGGTTGACCATCTAACCACTTTAAACAATCCGACCCCTCTACATCGCTACTCGAGCCACTTTGTACCAAAGGTCCAACCGGGTAAACCTTTGGCTTACCCGGTTCTTCCTTTTGCAAAGCTTCCAAAGCTCCACCTTCTAACTCCTTAAAACTATTTACCACTATACCTTTAGCCATCATATACCTTTTTGCATTATGAAGCACCCATTTGTATGCATCATTCTTTCTATCTTGAACCGGGTCAAGCAAGTCTATTCCCCGAACAGGTATGCATCCAGGGATTTGAACCGGTTCAGGCAAGTCCCTATATTCACATGACACCATTTGATCAAGTTTTGGCAAATATAAAAACAAAGACAAAGCCATCGCAGTTGATGGGAAAAACACATAAGGTGCAACACCATATTCAATAGCAACATCAAATGCATCACTACCAAAGAGATCAATAAACAAAGCAACCATGTTTTTTTCAACAACTAATGTCTTGAACACTTCACGTAGCGAATCAAGAGAACGCGTAACCATGAGACTTATTCGAGTTTCCATTTGTGTATCTTGAGGCAAATCATCAAAACTAACAGGAGGTAGTACGATATAGTTTAAGCCATTAGGAAGTGCATCAAGAAAAACATATTGGGACTTGGATAAAGGTCCATCATTTGGTATGATGAAAGTTGCACCTATGTCGTGGTTATCTTTTAGTTTCTTAGCAAACTCTACTAATGGGATCAAGTGTCCCATTCCTGGACTTGGTACAATGGCTATGTGAGGGTTTTTTTCCATTGGAATGTGTTTGTGTGTATGAAATTAAGTTTTGGTATGATAAAAGTTGGAGATGGATGGATATTAGATGGTCATATATATAGTCATTTTTAAGAGGAAGAAGAGGTGCATGTGACACCAATAAGACTATTTTAAAGTATATATATTTGGTCCCTAGCTTGTAATAAATATTTCTGTTGGTTCTTGCTAACAACGTAATTACGAGTAGTTGCTATTCATTTTAATCGCATTTATTCCATTTTATTAGCATTTTGATATAGTTTTATTGTATTTTCTAAAACATATTTGACATCCTTTTACCATGACAAGCAAATACGTATAGTTTGTGATATGGGTTTAGCCTTGTTGGGCTTTGGTGGGGTTTTGTCGTAGTTTACTCATGGGTTATTTTGCTCAAGATATAGGACCAAAGGAACCAAAAACTCGTAATTTTTGTGAATGCAAGGCTGTGACTCGTACCATGCATTGGGGATCGGATCAAAAGGGTAAACGCGATATTCGATATATTCTATGCATCCTATGATGAAATATTGATTAAAATGTGGGACCCATGAGATTTCTGTTATATCTATGTAGCTGAAACAAGCATAATACAGTTGGAGCGATATAGATATTTTAATTGACATAAATTCAAATAATAATGCGAGAAATTTTGTCCACAACTGATGACGCCATTTCACATGTAAGGCTTACGCCATATATTTAATGATCCACCATGTGGACAGTTCTTGGCAACCTTTTTAGAAACATGAGTACTCAATGGAGAAAAATATGTACATGATAATTTATAGCTGTTCAAATTCAAGAGGTTCACAAGTGTGGGTAACTTTGGCAAAATTAATTGTAAGCTGTATGCTGTAAGCTGTAAATTTTAAACTGTAAACTGTTAACATGAGCTATAAGCTGTACCATTTTTTCAATAAAAGTGTTTGGTAAATTAGTTGTTAAATGTAATTATAAGATATAAAAAGACATAAAATGACATATCTTTTATATAATAAAACAAAACCCCTATTGGGAATTTTTCATTTAAAAAAATGGAACCATTCCTTTTTTAGTAATAATTTTTTTATTATGATTTTAATTATAATTTTTTATTATTAAAGATAATCATTTAAAAAGTTTAATCCTATGGTTAGTTGCATCTTATCTTTATCTTTTGTGTTTATCTTCTACTTATGTAGTATATCAACAAAACAAATTTAAAGATTAAATTATTTGTTTTTTAATAAATAAAAATATATCATTCAAAAAAAATTTAAATAAAAACCCGCGCGTGCGCGGGTATTATAAATAAATTTTTGGAAGGTATATCAGTAATTTAAAGTTTTAACAGCTCTAAGAAGTTTAAAAAGCTTCATGAATCAGCTTTTCATTTAGGAGCTATTTGTTTGACATAAAAGCTTGAAGTAATGTATCCAAACGGAGCTTTTATTTTAGATGAGATTATTTTTGTAACAAAAAGCTAACAACTCCTCCAAAAAGCCCTACCAAACAGGCCCTTAGTGATCACAAGATAAAACATTCCAAATTATATCTCAGAAATTATAAATAAAGAAAATGTTATATTGGATTTTAGAAATAATGGAGTATTTTAACTAAATGTTAAAAACGTTTTGCCGTTTATCTATGCTACTCTATAAGGCATTTAAGCCATTCTTTTATTTTTTTTTTATAAAAAGGTTTAAAAATTCGGGAATGGATCTAGTAAGAAGAAAAAATAAAATGAGAAGAGTGAGAAAAGTTTCCAACCACACAATTCAAATAAGAGGGAGAAATTTAAGGGGAGATGCATCTATTTTTGTAGGTGCATCTCAAATGTGTGGTTGTGGTTTCTTCTCATCCTTCTCATTTTAGTTTTTCTTCTCATTTGATCCTAACTCTAAAAATTCAGCCAATACGCTTTGCCTATTATGAAAAATTTAGAAGAATACTAATATGAGTTTTTCTAACTTGTGCCCTAGGGCACAAGTTAAGCACATCAAAAGTACACAAGGGCTCACGAAAAAATACACAGGGATCCATATAAAAGTACGGACAAATATACTTTTATGTGGGTCATGTGTACTTTTGGTGTATTTTTTGTGTGCTTAACTTGTGCCCCTAGGGCACAAGTTAGAAAAACACTACTAATAATAGTAACCGATATATTTTTTAAAATAAAATTAATTTACGTATTAATAATATAAATGATTGTAACCGAAAACATTTAAAATATAATTAAGTAATAATCATTATTAATTTTTGGTTACTCAATTTTAAATTTACATTAAATTATAGATTATTTGTTTTAGTATAAAAAAGACCATAAAAAGATGATAGATTCATTTTAGAAATTGATTGTGTACAATTTGTTAACGTAGTAAAAGAAGAGATGTTGACTTGAGATGGTAAAGTCAACCACGACGTTTTTGTAATACTAATAATTGACATTGTTTTTCTCTTTACATTATCACTAACTAGGATGTGCCATCACAATTACTGTGTACCAAAACACCACAATTGTTGTTTTCTCCCTTTTTTTTGGTTTGGATGCATTGCGCATGTACTACTATAATGTATAAAAATGTTTGTGATGCTTCAATTGTACGCTATTGTGGGTTATTTGGTTACACGGATACCCATCTTCACGACACACGGGTATCCGGTTAGTATATAGTGAATGAGAAATTTGTGAGGCAACATTATTTTCCACGTACTATTAGACTAGTGGTAATAAGCAAATTACCACGCATCTTGTCTCCTATGTGGCAAATTAGAACGTGTTGACCGATGTCACACATGTCTATGGGGACAAAATGGAGGAATCAGTCATCCCCAAGACCGAGTCGTGGAGTGTTGTTGTTGTTGTGTGTGTGTTATATTTGGTTATTGTGGGGTATATTTGTGTTTAAGTGGGTTATGTTCTGGTGATGAAATTAGCTGTGAAGAAAGAAAATAACGTGACATTGAAGTGTCGATGGTAAAGTTGGTTGTGATAACTCCTTGTTACCACTAGCCTTACCTAGATGGTGAATTAATGCAAGTGAAACAAACGCTACATAACTGAACAATCTTGATACATCCACGATCGTTGCTAAAACCTTGAAAAATCTTTATACACTTATACATAGAAATCTAATGCCTATGGACACATTTTGAAAGAAACAGTCTATACTATATATAAAGCGTTTACACCCGTTTTTCGAATTCTTGAAAAATCAATACTCTTGAAAAATCAAGAAATGTTGTGAAACAACGACCTAATAGCACAATAAGAACAATAATCAAAGGAACATAAAAGAGTATGAGAGGGAAAGATAGAACTTGTTATTGGTCTTTTTTCACATTACATTAGGTGCCTCTATTTATAGGGACCTTAACATGAATGATATTAAGTACAATGATGTAGGTTACAAGGTTAATCATAAAGGTGAAGGTTACACATTAGGAGATATGAATGTGATGATTAATGTGTACAATCAATATAATAAATATATTCATAACATTCCCCCTTGATTGTACATCATTGAAATACGCTTTGGATACTGCCTCATTAAAAACCTTGCTAGGAAAAACCCGGTGGGAGAAAAACCATAGCTAAGGGAAAAAGAGTGCAGTGCGTATTATTCCCCCTCATAATCACTTCACTTGAGCTCACTGAAACGCCGCATTCCGCTGTCATATACCAATTTCTTAAATGTTGAGGTAGGGAGTGCCTTGGTAAATAAATCTGTTATATTGTCGCTTGAACGAATCTTTTGAACAACAATATCGCCATTCTTTTGTAGGTCATGAGTAAAAAAGAACTTTGGTGAAATGTGCTTGGTTCGGTCACCTTTAATAAACTCTTCCTTCAGTTGAGCAATGCATGCTGCGTTGTCCTCATGTAAAATTGTTGGTCCCTCATTTCCAGCCACATGATCTACGTATGTGTTGTATCACACTTCTTAACCAAACACATTCTCGACTTCCTTCATGGATCGCTAGAATTTTTGCATGGTTAGATGACATTGCTGAGATTGTCTGCTTTATTGAACTCCATGAAATTGTTGTTCCTCTACTTGTAAATACATATCCAGTTTGAGATAAACCAATTTGAGGGTCAGACGTATATCATGCATCTGCAAAACCAACTAAACTTGTATTTGATGGGTTAGTGAAATATAAACCCATATCCTTTGTACCTTGAAGATACCGAAATATTTGTTTTACTCCATTTGAAGATTATGCCTCGTTAAAACCTTACTAGATAAAACCCAGTGGGACAAAATTCTAGTGAAGGAAAAAGAGTACATAACTCCTTTATACGCTCGGGGATGTTGCCTCATTAAAAACCTTGCCGGAAAACCCTGTGGGGATAAAACCGTGGTCAAGGGAAAAAGAGTGCAACGCGTATCTTCTCTCCCCCTGATGATCACATCACTTAAGCTCATTGAGTCAGTGAAATGCACATTGAAGTGACTTGATAGAATCACGTGAATATATATTCTCTACATGTTGTTCGCATATCCATTTTAAGGATTAATGTAAGTCATACATCTCATTCAAGTACATCATCGTATTTCACAAGTTATTCATTGCAAACACAATTAATTCAAATGATATATTCTATCATGTATGACCATTGGTGAGAATCATAAATGTTTCATACACATTTTAGTATGACACTTTAAATCGATATTGTGATCATCATCTTATAAATCAAGGGGGTCTTTTACACATCATGTGACCTCATAAACATGACTCTCATTTATCCGTATAAGGATAGTTAGCATCTTTCTTTAGTTTTCATGATGCACAAAGTTTATCCTTAAAATGTACAATTCATAAATTAAGATAAATTGTCTTTTGCTTCAAATTCAATTTCTATGCATTCAATCACCTTTACAATCAAAAAACATATTGTATGAAACTTAAACCATATCTAAGATCTCTTAATAAAGTTTCATACACAAACATGGCATAGTACTATATGTTAAGGTGATTATTATACATATGCCGAAAACGTTATTAATTCAATACAATCAAATACTATTCTCGAGAACTTTTCTTATATGCTCTAACATAAAAATCACTAGCATGCTCCATGCATTTTATATGCTATAATGAAATTTCAAAATCACATGAACTCTATTCATTAACTTTTAGACGCATATCGATTACTTATTATATTGCCAGACTTATAAATATTATATACATTATTGGATCCACCACATGAGAACATATCTCCTTATGATCGTTTACATTTCTTTACGAAAGTATTGCGTGCCATTAGTTATGCCTTATATACGAAAATTTCAATACTTTAATTTCAATTTCTTATAAAGATCAATGCATATCCAATAATTTTACACATTCATATATACGGACTTCAAGTCCCAGTAACCATGTCTCTTCACAATAGACTTTACTCTTTCATTTCTTCTTTGCGTCTTTACATCTTTTGGCCGTTCATTGATACATCTGCACTTCCTGCAGGTATTCTTCCATGATCCTCACCATGATTATAGCGCTATCTTATTTATTTACATAATAATTATCATGCATATTATTTTATACAATATCTCCATCGACGTCGATTCATTTATATTTTCGATTCCACACTTTACTAGACATTGCAATATACGCATCATTTACTGAGATCTCATAGTTTTTCACGTACCCGGGGTTTTTCAAGAACCTTCATGTCTAGTGTCTCTTTAAGAGACTATGGGGTATTTATTACCTCGATTTGACCATCTTGATTTTCTTGCTCCATTTCATTTATTCATTCGAGGACTTTTACTTGGAATCGATTAGTCTATCATGCTGCAGCCATGCCATAGACTTACTACCATTCATTGGTTGTACTTTTGGGACACACATTTTAATTGGAGCATTAGCAGCATTTATAATATCTAATCACTTATTTTAGGTCACAAACATGCTGGCAATTACTAGATCTGGAATATAAATTGTCCCTTTAACTTAAAGTTCATATTCATTATTGTGAGGATCAACATTTATATCATAATTCATTCTATTTCCTTTGCTGCTCATTCTCCCCCCGAATGAATTATCCATTTCAACATCTCATTATTGTGCGTTGTGGTGGATTTACAATAAACATATACCGCACGTTTACAAAATTCTTATATGGGAAACATGTGGTTCGTGACCAAAACCATTCTAACAGGGAGGATTCATTATAGATTGTTGGCAAGATGCGAATTCATATGTCATAACATGCCCCATAAACTAAAAGTTTTTGTTCTCATAATATTATTAGCTTTGCAATCAACTGAAGACGTTTTATAAACATTTCAACAAAAGCAATTCACATATGAACATGAGCTACTTTTATGTTCAACACTTATTCCAATAATCGCCCAATACTTGAAAGTATTCACCACAATTTCTAAAGAGACAATTTGGAAAACCATGCTCGCATTTTAAAGATGAGCCATTAATCACGCTAACCATTAGTTGCGTCTTTTATAATCATTTTGACGATGCATCGATTTTAAAACTCAAAGTGATCCACATGGCGGATGTATAGGCCTGAATACATCCCCTTTATATTCTTTCCAAAACTTTATAGGACAAAGTCCTCACTTTAATATGGTGGTAACATTAGCTTCCATTGAGAACAATAAGATCAAATAAATCAACCTTGAAGAACCCATGGTTCTTTATATATTTCGAATCATTATTGACTCGGGATGGTCCAACCAGTCATGCCAATTAATACAATAATCTTGGCTCATAAACTTGTAGTTTATGTCCACATGCGCTTTAATTGCACTTGACTTTTATCTAAAGTCGAATGATATGAAGAAATTAATAAAATTAGTTTAGGAGTTGAATTGCTGTTTCTTTTTAACCACATACAATGAGACACAAGCCTTTTATTATATTGCGGCTATATATTTTATATGCTAAACAAATTGAATGAAAACTTAGATAGTGTGATGTTTTCATCAAATTCAAAACCAGAATAAGTTCGTATATAGCATTTTGAAATTTTGAGAGCTTAGATAAGTTTGTATTTTCATGCGACGGGTACTAAACCTATAGATTAACGTATGAAGCGCATGATAGACAATCAAGCCATAAGATTATAAATCATGCTAGTATATAACGTTTTGCAATTACATATTTCAATTTATTTATATAACCTATGCCTGATTCTATGGTTTAATTATGTTGTCCATTAGGTGGATCAAGATAGATAAAACAAAAGTAAAATCTTGTAATTCCAAACCAAGATTTGTAATTGAACACCATGACATAAAATATAATTCACATGTTTCCATTATCAAAACAAAACACATCACACAAGTATATTAGTCCTTAGGTTAGTTTTTATGTTACTATAATCTGATGAGTCCCAAATATAATTCAAATATGTAATAATACATATAAAGCAATATACAAATTCTACAAAGTTTGACATCATAATAAATAAAACCATGTCATTTGGAAGCATATGTCAAATATTGAACAAATCATAATAGGTTGGAGGGAATAACTCAGTTTAGTATACACAAATTAAAATTGATTAAATGCTCACATAGGGAGAGATAATCACTTGGAATAAATATCAAAATTATTTATATGAGAATAAGTTATGATATCAGTCACATGTGACAAAATCAATTAAGATGCAACTAAATCATCCCTAAAACATTTACTAACAAAACTGTACATGTTGCGTGTGTCTAGCATTTAGATTTTAACTTACCTATGTTATCATATACTAGTATGCTAAAATCATTATCGTCTAAGAGTTTAATATAGATATGGCAATTCATACGCCACATTCAAAGTTTTTCCCTATTAGCAAACAATTAATTCAACTTTCGCAATACATCATCATTTTAACGTTCATTATAGTAGCCAGCAATTAACTTCAAAGTTTAAGATATAAATTAACTTTAGCGACAAAAGTGATGCTTATAATTGATGTTCCAAAGCTATTACTAATATGACTATGGTTAATATACTAAAACGCTATGATAGAAAAATTCTATATATTGGACCAGATCAGTTCTTGGTTTAAATCCCCATGTTAAGAATAATTTGAGGTCCAAAACATAAGATGGCAATTTCAAAAGTTTTGCTCATATTACTTACCTTAACTTACTCATCAAGCACTAATTAATAACATATAACAATATATCCACTCTATATAAAAAATAATACATCCATGTTTCAACAATTCAATGTGAAATAACATCACCATGTTACTAAACAAGATCCAATCAAGCATTCTAAAACAACGTTGATGTGTTTAGAGAAAATGGACAACATTGTTGATTTATTATTAAAAGGTTTCTACTAACTATTAATCATTCAACGGTTTCAATCTTATCTATCAAAGTATTTATAATGCATATTATATATTTAACGTAATTAACTTGCACTAACAAGTAAAGCAACATTAATATATGATTTGAGTTTAGACTTACCTCTTGAAATCAAAACCTCGCATTAAAACTCGAACAGTCAACTTCAAAGAAAACCAAATAAGATTCCATCTTCAATCGTAACTAATGAGATCGTTCTCCAATCAAAATCAAAGATCGCACTTTGAGCCAATCGTGCTGATAACGTGTTGTGAAACAACGACCTAATAGCACAATAAGAACAATAATCAAAGGAACATAAAAGAGTATGAGAGGGAAAGATAGAACTTGTTATTGGTCTTTTTTCACATTACATTAGGTGCCTCTATTTATAGGGACCTTAACATGAATGATATTAAGTACAATGATGTAGGTTACAAGGTTAATCATAAAGGTGAAGGTTACACATTAGGAGATATGAATGTGATGATTAATGTGTACAATCAATATAATAAATATATTCATAACAAGAAATAATTAATTAAGGATACTTAGTTAATTAAAATTATGTAGTAAATGATGACTAATTGCACTCCATATGTGTGTATGATATAGTGGGCTAAGTATGTTTGTACAGTTGTACATGTATGTATGAGTGTATGTTTGTAAAATTCTTTGAAACTAAATTAGTACATAGCTACTAAAAAAAAAAAAAAAAAAAAGTCCCTGTGCATAACAACGAAATTTTATAGCAACATATTGTTATAGTATTAAACATCGCTTGATCTTGTAAACAGATCACAAATTCATTATCACACCAGCGGTTCGATTTTTTTACAAGTTTGCTAAGATAATAAGAATTAACCTGAAATAACTAAAAAATGTTGCACAATATAATAGGTGACTCATCGCGCGGATGCCATGTTATTAAAGTCCAGACACCAACAAAATAACAATGATGACCTCTTTAACTTGAAAAAACAAGAAGAAAATAATCCCGGTTCGGCCCGATTAATCTATTTTTACCGGTTCCGATGGTCCTCTCAGGTTCTTTTTAGACGGCTTTTATTAGCTAGCCGAACCGATTGTGACTCCGATTCCCGGTTAAACTGGTTGAACCCGTTGGTCCAGTCCGATTTTAAAACCATATGTACCATCAACTTGTTTTCATATAAATTGTATGAAGCTTTGTGAACACACTATCCGAACCCAAGGTCGACACGCAAGAGTCTCCACCCTCATAAATATTAGCTAGGCTAATCTCTGAAAGCATGTCAAGTAAGTATGCCAAATTACGGGCACCAAGATTGATCCTCGACCAATTCCAATGCCATTGCCCATTATCAATGCAATCAATGATGAGACAATCTTTGTTTTGATCCAAGCGAAAGAGACGATGATAACGGCTATAAAGAGGAGAATCACCGATCCAAATGTCCTTCCAAAACCGAATGCGAGTACCACAACCTGCTTGAAAACGAAAAGAATTGGCCAGAATAATACCTTTCGAGTGCTAGTAGTTAGAAGAACCAACAATTTTTTACCACGTTCCATTGAAGTTGCAACCTTGATTGCCGAACCCACCCTCTTGACCATGTAAAGTTTTAATAGCTTTAACCCAAAGCGCATGAGGATAAGACATCAACCTCCACTGCCACTTTTGAAGAAGGCCAAGGTTAAACGCCTTTGAGTTGCCAACGTTTAAGCCACCTTTTCGAATGAAGCAAGAACATTGAGCCACTTAATCCAAACTAACCTTTTAGTATCATGCGAACCTCCCCAGAAAAAAGTAGAACGAGTACTTTCCAAAAAATAGTTAAATATGTGATGATTTTACTCATCATCATCATCATAAATTGACAGGAAAATAGAATTTTCCCGATATTTGCCATTACAATCAACGAAGTTATTGAGTGGTTTACTATGCAAATCAAACTTTATACAAATAAAGTAAATATAAAAGAGTGATGACGGATAGATCTAAAATAAAAATCAATCCAAAATTATATCTACATTATCTTTAATTGACGCGTACGTGCCATGGTCATTTTCTCCTTATTAAACAACAAATCATTTATGATTTAACAGATTTTCATATCTAAACAGTAGACATATGAATTAGCATACTCGTTTAACATTAGACATTTATTAACCTCATAAATCATTTCTCACTCGAAAATATTCTCTGGCCCTATATTAACTGTTGCCTTTTGAGTAGGGGCATAAACAGTTGCAGGTGTTACCACTTAACATTAACACAAACAAAACGATAGCCACAAAAAAAGTGCCAAGATCATGTCATAACCACTTTTGAACAATTTAGCTCAACATACCACTAGCAAATTGTGTGAATGCTTTTGCCACAACCCACTTATGATTGATAAACTACTATAGTCTAACTTTTGGATATCATTATTGTGAATACTTTTTGTATTGAAAAGTTTAAGAGATAAAATTTTATAATATAAAAAATATTTACAATCATGCACTCCAAAAGTTGAAAAGAGTAAAGGTTTTAGATATAATGTATGTGATTCAATCACTCATTGGATTATTATAATAAGAGTTTATAAGTAAAAAATTTATGAAATTAAGTTGTTGAAATTTGTTTTTCTAGTTTGTCTCTTTATTTTTGTCTTGCTCTAGTAGCTAGCTAGGACACTTGGACAGTTTTAATTCCATCTATTAATTTGCTACCAACGCATTTACAAGCTTTACTTGTCATGAATTTTCATATGGACAATGCATACAGTTTTTTTTTTTAAAACACATTTTTTGCAGAAAAAACAAAGTTATATTTTAAATTATTTTTATTTCTTTTACCGATGAGACAGGTGTAGCATAAAAATAAAATAAAATAAAATAAAATAAGATAAGAAAACCTGTCAAATGTAAATTAAAAAGTAGAATAGTATATAAAATAATAAAGAAGTTATATTAAAAAGTATACAAAATTTCTAAATTGTTTACATTGTGTAGGCTAATTCTAACCCTTAAACGACAAACAAGTCTTGACGTAAGGTATGTTTAGCGAAAATAATTGTTGATGAAACTGAATATTTAGCTGAATATGAAAACATAACAGATTTTCATAAAATAAATATAATCTCTTTATAATATTGAGTTTCACATAAGTGTAGTGTGGTGCTTTATGAAGTTTAGGACACAAGTGCCATAATGCCATATTCATTATTTCACATAGATAGCGCACCTTTTAGTGCATACCATAGCTCAAGTACATAGTGCATCTTAGTCAAATGAATGATCATTAAGTAAATACACATGCATCAATGAATGATTAATTAGCAAAAGTTTTATTACTTTTGTTTATTAGTCTTTTAATTTATTTTACTAGCTTACTTCTAAAAAGCAAAGATAGAATAATCCTAAAGATGGGTAGGGAGCTAGTAAGGTCTCCAAAATAATGTACATAATAAACCTGCCCTTCATGTGCATCACATTTAGGAGGAGTGATATGATCACAAAAAAATTTTCACAAAAAGTCTCACAAACTGATGTGGCGACGTGCTATTGGTGAGTTTCTCTCTCATCTCTCTCATTGAACCAATCATACTCTGCCACATCAGTTTGTGAGACCTTTTTGTGAGATTTTTTTTGTAATCATATCACTCCTCCACATTTAAAGCCATTGACATCAAGGGTTCAACATCACCAAGGCAAAACAATAGCAAAGTACACGTCACTTCGTTAAAGTTACTGATTTTTAAAGTATGCATATATGATATCATAATGTTACAATATTAGTCTCTATATTAGCTTATTTTTTTTTTTTTGAACGGCGAGTTAGTAGTTAGTGATTCGAGCCCCCAGTGACATTCAATTGGGCAGTATGCAAGCGTCGAACCTTTCTCCTTAGGGGATAAACCCCACTCCTGCTTCTTTCGGGCCCCTGAAGGTTCATGGTGAGACTCGAACTTGAGACCTCTCCAAAGATACCTCCCCAAAGTTATCTTGGTGGCCAACTGAGCTAGCCCAGTTGGTTATTAATAAGTATAGGGATCTTAGTGTTAAGTTTAAACTTTATTAGCCAAGTATGTTAAGATTAGGATGTGTCGGTTTGTTTGGCCTGTGTCCCAAGCCCAACCCGTATCTTTCTTGCTTGTATTCTACATAAGAGAGTATGAGAGGGAAAGATAGAACTTGTTATTGGTGTATCTTCACATTACAATAGCTGCCTCTATTTATAGGGACCTTAACATGAATGGTATTAAGTACATATTGGGTGTTACAAGACTAATCATAAAGGTCATGAATATGATGATTAATGTGTACAATCAATATAATAAATATATTCATAACATATTTGTCATATAACCAATGAGCAAATTTTAGCCATCATTTTTTTTAGCAAAATAAAAAAACTAAACTTTCACATTTAAAAAAAAAATATCTCGCAAACCGTTAATCGTTATGCGAAAAAAATCATACCATCGCGACGAGAATTAAATTATCTTTCTATAGATATGCATTGTTATATACTTTCGACAAACTTTTTTTTCGACGAACTTAGTTTTTTCAAAATTACCACCCAGAAAAATCACATGTGATTTGTAAAAATCACATGTGATTCGTTAAAATCAAATCATATGTGATTTTTACGAATTACATGTGATTTGTAAAAATCACATGTGATTCGTAAGAATCATATGTGATTCGTAAAAATCAAATCATATATGATTTTTATAAATCACATATGATTTTTCTGAGCGAAAAAAAAAATCATCGAGAAAAAAAAATCGTCGAAAGTATATAACAATGCATATCTATAGAAAGATAATTTATTTCTCGTAGCGATGACGTATTTTTTATAGCTTGAAGATTTACCGTTTGCAAGATATGTTGTTTTAAAGAAAATGTGAAAAATGATTTTTTTATTAATTTAGATAAAAAATTATATATATGATTGGTTCATTTGTTATATGATAAATATGAGTTCTATATTGATCTCACCTCCTGAAGATGATTGATATTAAACTATCTATTAATTACAATCTCGTCAACATAACATTACATTATGGAAAGAGCAATATTAGCACCAACACATGAAATGGTTGACGTAATCAACAAAAAGATGCTTGATCAAATCGATGGAGAAGCAAAAGTTTACTATAGTTCAGACACAGTATCACCAGCAGATTCTGATTCTAATTTTATTGAAGATGCATACACACCAGAGTTTTTTAACAGCTTAAAAATATATGGTGTTCCTCATCATGAACTTACTTTGAAAGTTGGTACTCCCGTAATGTGTATGAGGAATATTGATCAAAGAGCTAGTTTGTGTAATGGAACTAGAATGCAAATTCTTCGAATGGGTACGAATGTTTTAGAAGCAATGATAATATCTGTTGGGAAGGTAGGAACGATTTGTGCATTACCAAGAATGCTTATTAGCCCATCCGACAACAAAATGCCGTTTAAGCTTAACAGAAGACAGTTCCCCGTCTAAGTTTGTTTTGGAATGACTATAAACAAGAGTCAAGGACAAACATTGTCGCAAGTGGGGCTGTATTTGGAAAAGCCGGTGTTTTATAACGGACAGTTGTATGTTGTTGTTTCAAGAGTTAAAAGCAAAAAAGGATTAAAGGTTTTATGTTGCGACTGCGATGGTTTGTACACCAATACAACAACGAACGTTGTTTACAAAGAAGTGTTGCACAAGATATGAATTTCGTTCTATTCACTTATAAGTTTATTAAACACTTTATTATTAAATTTCCCTTTGTTCATGTTACTCTTTAGTTCTTCCTAAGAGATAAACATATATCAGCTTTTTATAAAGATAACCTTGCACCATTTCATCTCTTATTATGCAATTTTTTTTCTGCCTTCCTCTTAACATTTTTGTAATAGACAATGTACGAACTATTAACATTGGTTTAAATTAGGTATCTCATGTGTCACTATGATTCACAAATAACTTATTATTCAAACATATTTGAATTTTAAAGGATAAACATCAACACATATTTTTAACAAATGATCCTGATTTTTTCATTGTCTATTAACATAATAAAAAACAAATCTCATAGAATATTCTTAGAATTTAAACTTACACACTATTGGTTTCCCTATTAATATGCATATTTTTTCTAATTCTAATCCTATCCTATACTATATATACATGTCGAACAACTCACTTAATGTTACACCTCTAAACCCTAAATAATAATTGTAGTAGCAACATGTCGAACTTGAATGAAGAGTATGAAATGAATCAACATAACTCAGCAAAGGTGATCAAATTTTCAGTCATATAATTATGTTCATTATCAAGCATTGTTATACATTATGATATTTTCCTTTTGTTTAATTGACTCAATCTCATCAAATGAATACTGGATCAGTGACCCACCGGTGATGATTATATCAGATGATGAAATGGTATTCTTACAATTATTTACTATATGGATATTGACAACTTAAATATCTTATGTTACTGATATTACTTTTTGTTCAAGGATTACAACAAAGATGATATAGAAAACACTAACTCAGCAAAGGTGATCAATTTTTCATTCATATAATTATGTTAATTATCAAGCATTGTTATACATTATTATATATTTCTTTTGTTTAATTACCATGCAGAAAGAAATTGACTCAATTTCATCAAATGAATACTGGATCAATGACCCACCGGTGACGATTATATCTGATGATGAAATGGTATTTTTACAATTATTTACTATATGGATATTGACAACTTAAATATGTTATGTAACTGATATTACTTTTTGTTCCAGGATTACAACAAAGATGATACACAAAACACACTAAAACACTATGATCAACATGCCCAAAACAATGTCACTGATTTGGTCGATTATGATGATCACAAGGATTGTTTATATCATAAGAAAACTGAAGACATTTTTGTATCAACTAACAATGTTGATGATAAAGATGTGGTGTATGATGACAACGTAGAATGGGTATGCATTAACAAAGATTGTCTATTCCACAATCACATTGTAGACACTTATGATGAAGATGAGAAATCCATATCGAAAAAATTTGGTGATTCTGCTATTGTCAAGAAATGATGTAAAACAACTATGTTACATTATTATTAATAAGTGATTCCTATTTACATAATAAAAATATCAAACATTTCTGTTATCATAATTTCTTTGTTATACGTTGTGGTGATTAATTTTTTTGTTGAATCATTGGTACAATATTAGGCTTCTATATTAAAATTTTTTAAATGATAATATGCTATTATAAATTTTTCCAATGATATGTTTATCATTAACAAAAAAAATATGTAACTTTTAAATTAAACTATATAAACCTAATAAGTTATAATATTATTAAATTTACTTGAAACTAGCCCGTCCATTGGACGGGTCATGCGACTAGTAACATTACATTAGTGGAAACACTTTATTTGATAGCAATTTCATATCTCCTCTTTTTTAGTTGAAAATTCCATATATATCCGAACATTAATTAAAAATATTATAAGTTATACATTCAATACTTGTATTTCGGCTATATAAAATTATTCATGAAAGTAGAGTGATACAAAAAATTAATCCTTATTTGATTATCAATATTTACAAACTTTTTCTAATTAGATATAAGATCATTTGAGGACCAAATATTTTTTACATACCAAGGGACTAATCTTCACCATTCATCTCCCCTCCATCTTTATTTGATCTAATGGATGAGATTAATCCCAACAATTTAAAAAACCCACTTTCATCCTCTTTTTTCAAATATTAATATCTTTCAAACCGTTAATCGTTAATCGAAAAAAAA
>LBNU01010124.1:45483-57300 GCA_014162995.1 Artemisia annua
TCTAGTAATAAAACCAAATATTAAAACAATAATACTTTCGAAAAATCCATTTTAAACTTTAAATTTCTATATAGTCCGTTTTTTCAAAGGAGAATTTTTTAGCATATCCAGCCGGTTAGCTCTAAACAAAATACTAATACATTTTTTTATCATTTTGAGTACCGTACATACATTGAACAAGGTTAGGGGACCTGTTGTCATGTTTTTCATGAAAAAACTTTATTAATCAGCAACATAATTTCAGATTTTATAAGTAATGAAATAACTAGTTAACTTGTTTCTTCTAGCGTCAAATTTCTCGTTAAACCATTTAGTCCGTTTTTTGCTAGGTTTCCTTTTGCCTTTAACTTTTCTGAAGTACCTTGTCAAAAATAAGTTCATGAGTGCCTGAGTTTTCCAGAATTTATAAACAATGTCCAGGTGGGTCTAAAAGATGGTTAAACACAATTTTGGTTATAACTGTTTTTAGCCATAACTTTTCGTTATAAACCCGTTTTTACCCGTTTCTTCGGGCCATGGCTTCATCTTTAAAATGTCATTTTCTTTATCTTAGGTCAAAAATGGGTTCCAACCTACTGGATTTTTCTGTTATTTTCAAAATGATGACCAGAAGCTTATTTTTAATCGTCCATTAGGTTTTTCATCCTATAACTATTCTAATTTCACCATCAATTCAATCAACAATTCCCATAAACTACCAATAACACCTCCTCAAGGTGGTCCATGGGTTCCTATAAACATCAAAACCATCATTAACCAAAAACACCAATCATATATCAAAGTTAACAAAACATAAGATTGAGTGGTACAAATCATTTTACTTGGCATGCATATATAATTTAATTAAATGTGGTGAAATATACCAAGAACAATGAAAGTATAATAATTTACTCACTTGGAGATTACTGTTATTTAGAAGGGAAAACCTAATTAATCCATAGGTTTATATTTCAAAACCTTGTTAATGGATATCTATGAGTACTTGTAATAACTTGTTCTTGAAAAATTCTTGATCTCTTGGATGTGTAAGTTAGAACGAGCTAGGGAGAAGGACCAAGGGAAGAGAGAATTATTCTTGAGTGATAATAACTATGTCTATGTGTTGGTTACATGCAAAAGTTGGTAAGGAAAAGAGATTAGTGGGATTTTTGGTGTTAAGTTGAGTTCCTCAAGTGTCCTTGGGACACCCTTGGACTGCGCTCAATAGCTAGAGTGGGGCAAAGTTATAAAACTTTTTCCCACTTTGTTTTAGGGTACCGTTTAGTGCATAGCTCGATAGTTTTGACGCTTTCTGGGTACCGGGTTAATTAGAAATAATTTTTAATGGTACCCATAGTGATGAAATACTATTGTAAAATTATGAAAAATATAATTTTTAGTAGATGGATGAGTTTTTCAATAACTTCACATTGTTACTAACGAATACTTTCGTAGTTATATGTTTATTGATAGTTTTAAGTAATTAGTTCCTAAAAATAAAATGAAAGTACTTTTAAATTAGGGTTCAAGGGAAAATATAAATAGTGGACTACAAGCTACAAGAAATGTAGAGTTGACATATATAGTCGTAGTGAAAGAATTGGATGTTTACGGATAACTTTCTACGAAGTTGTTTTATTAAAATGGAATAGTTATTAAATAAACTATTATTTAAATTATAAGACATGAATTTTTGAGAAATGTCACATAAGACCAAGCAAAGAATTTCTCTTACTACTGATTTGTGGTCTTCGAGACAGAACCTTAGTTATATGTGTTTGACTGCGCATTTAATCGATCGGTGAATGGGCGTATGCCTAAAAGGATTTTAAACTTTTATCTAGTTTCTAGTCATTCTGGAGATATAATTGGAGAATATATTGAGAAGAGCTTGCTTGATTGGGGATGCGACAAGGTTCTCACAATTACCATGGATAATGCTAGTTCAAATGATACTTGTATGCGGTACTTGAAAAGGAGGCTTAATACTTGGATGAAAATTGTGTTCGAGCTGAGGGTCAAAATTTTCATATGAGATGTTGTGCCCACATCTTAAGTCTTGTCGAAAAAGAAGGTCTAAAAGAAGTAGATGAATGTGTCATTAGAATCAGGTCAGCTGTGAAGTATGTGAGGTCTTCTCCCGCTAGTCTTTTACGTTTCAAGGCATATGTTGAGAAAGTGAAAATTGATAGTAAGAGTCTTGTTTGCCTTAATGTTGAAACAAGGTGGAATTCAACTTACCTATTGCTTGAAAGTGCTATCAAGTTTCAAGCTGCTTTTGATATGTTAGAGGAACAAGATAGTAAGTATAGGACCAAACTTTTATCGTCAAAAGGGATGCCTACAGATGAAGATTGGGATTATGCTAGGTGTTTGTTGCCTTTTCTGAGGGGTTTTTATATTGCTACTTTGCACATCTCTGGCTCTCTATATGTCACCAACATAACTTCGATGAAGTTTTTGGCATTAGAGCAATGATTAAAAAGAAGATGCTTCTGGAGGATGAAAGTCTTCAAAACATGGTTATGAAAAGGATGAAGAATTTGATAAATATTGGAGCAATTTTCAAGTATTTTAGACAAGTATCATTAGAACTAGCATTATTGACGGTAATTGTGAGAACCTTGTCCATTCCCCAATCAAGAAAGGTCTTCTCAATATATTTTCCAATTATATCTCCAGAATGACTAGAAACTGGACAAAAGTTTAAAATCCTTTTGTGCATAGTCCATTCATAATCGATGAAATGCGCGGTTAAACACATATAACTACAGTTCTGTCTCGAAGACCAAATCAGTAGTAGGAGAAATAATTTGCTTGGTCTTAGCAAAGTACTTCTTCAAACTTTAAAATTCAAACACATGCAAATCAATGGAATCTTTGTGATTGTTGCTCTAGCCGAGATTTGAAACTGTGGTTGCAACATGTTCACAAAATCACAAAACCCTTCATGCACAACAGTGTTGAAAGGAAATTCATCAAGAATAACCATCCTAGATCAATACTTTCTTGAAATCTCTTGGACAGAAGCTTGATTTAAAAAAATCAATAGCTTCTGTTTCTTGTTGTGATTGTAAGGGTATTTTCTACAACGACTTAGATGATTATGCAAAGAATTGGTTCAATTCTTACTAGGACACTTGATTTCTTGAGTGCAATAATTGCAATTTGTATACTCGGAATTAGGTGCATCCAGAGTGAAATGATCTCATTCTGCAGATTTCAGATTCGCCAGTTCCTTACCTTTTCTTTTTTCACCTTTCTGCTTTTCACCATCATACTTAGGGCATCCACTATGGTGGGTTTATGAAAAGATCTAAGAAACATGAAAAGGTTTATGTTTATTTCAACCATAGTGGACACTCATTTCATGTCTATGTGGCATGAAGAGGTCCTAATTCTTGAACCTCTTTATAAATTCAATACATTTAATGCATTTGTTAAAAAAAACATTTTATGAACTTGCAAAGGTTTATACTATAGTGAATGTAGGTTTATAAAATCAAAATGTCTAAAATTTATTGGTGTATTAATGTATAAACCTTTGTAAAAGGTTTATTATAGTAGATGCTCTTAGTTTCTTCTCCTTAGCTTGTTCCATTCTTGGGATTGTTGGATCGTTGTACTCTGATCAAACTATTTATATAGCTTGTTAAAGTTTAGTAGCCTTGGATAAATCCTAATCTACTAACAATGAAACACTGAATTACTCTATTAAGTATGCGGAATTACTTAACAAAGCTAAGAAGAATAACAAACTTGAATACTTTATATTATCACCTTAAACCTGCTTAATGAATACAGATTCACAACCCTAAATAAAGTTTATCGAACTTTATCTTCTCTAAAACTCTCTAACTAATAACAAATGACTTAGGGATCCTTTATAGGCACAAGGAAAACCCTATGTCGGTTTACAATACTTGAACACAAGATACTATCCCTAACTAATAGAATATTCTAGATATTACACAATACATTCTAAAATAACTCTTCAGTCTTTATCTTCAACGATTTAGTTTTGTCTTTATCTAGCAGTACTTGATTTAGTCAACGAGCAGGCACCTTCATAAACAGCAGATCTTTAATCAAAGCAGTACTTGATCATTACTTGTGATTATTTTCCAGCAGTAACTTGACTTTATAACCCAACAATCCCCCCTAACTTGAATTCCTTGTTTTGACTTCAGTTTCCTTTGTATAAGCATTTAATCTTCAAGGAGAAGGTTGTCTTTCTTCAAAAAATGCAACTCGTTATTGAAATCATTATTTAAATCTGCAGTACTTTAATCTTCATCAGCAAACAGACTTTAATCTTTACAGCAACCTTGAAACATCTTCACAGTACTCAGCAACACAGGATACATCAAATCATATTAAGTTCATTAACTATTTCTCATCACTTCCAGTGGTAAACTCCTGTGAGAGGGTGAATCATGAAAATAATGATATTTGAATATCTCTTTACCCAAAGCCATTAACTCTGGGTAGCTACATGTTTCAGTTAGTTAAACCACTGGTACATTAACATAACCATAATAACTTTTAAGCAAGTTATCAGCTCATCAACGATCTTGGAGTAGTTCTTTACCAAAAGCCGTTTGCTTATGGACTCGCTAGTTCTTTGATTTCAACCAATGGTGACTATTTTTCTCATAACATGATTTCCTTCTTGCCTTTGCCACAAAGCCATTTTTTTCTTGTGGGCTAGTCAAAACTCTTCACACTTATTTCAGACATAATGGTGAATGTGGTGTGAGATGAGTAGGCCATACAATTTTTATTCTGTATTAATTGATAAAACTATAAACGGAATTTGTTATACACATCAGAGCCGTACCCTCATGATGAATCAAACTCTTTCTTGTCTGTTAGACATGTGTGTTTGAATAACATTTGTTGTTGCAGTATTGAATACTAACACCAATGACTGCTAAACAATCTTTGTTATTGTTTGTACTTTATTAGAGTGGGTGGGGAGAAGAAAGTTGACTCTATCATGGGGATGCAATACATGCCAGGCAGATGGCAAACTTCTTAAAATCGTCAAGTTTGTACTCAGAAGATACTGAGGACATTATAATTCTAGCATGCTTAGAAGATTTTGAAATAATTCATAAGCAGAATCCAAGCCTTACTCTTCTCCAACAGCAAAACCGTTTCAAAAACTGCTGCGAATCAACAAACGGATGGCAGCTTCTGGAACGTTCATTGCCTCCAAATCGTCTGATAGCACCCACAACTGTTTGCAATCCTGAGCATTATGTAAACTAGAGATGACTGTCAGGGTATGTCAACAGCAATGTTAAACCTTGCTGCTTCTTGAAGCAGGCTGGAAAGTGGTTTAGGTTGTTTGGTTGCCTTCAACATGCACAGGTTCTCTAAATTGATTGCCATTGACGAATGATATCCCAGAAGAGAACATCATAGCAATGTACTGCCTCATCTTACATGCTCCAATAAGATCCATAACTCCCCTCTTGACCAGTAGAATGCAACTGTAGGTAGAGGAAGATCATCGAGGGTCGGACGTCTACACTTTGGTGAGTTGATAAGTATAGGTTTCTTCTAACAAGTTTCCACACAAACTGATACCACTTGTGATCGTGACTGCCGATCAAAACGATTTATAAAGCTTTAAAGTTATGTAGCCTTGGAAAATCCTAAGATACTAACAATGAAAACACGAATTACTCTTATTATATGCGGAAAAAAAATTACTAACAAAGCAAGAAGAAAATCAAACTTGAATACTTTATATTAGCACCGTAAACCTGCTTAAGAAACAGATTCAAAACCCTAAATAAGAAGTTAATTCGAACTTTATCTTGCTCTAAAACTCTCCTCTAGGATAACAATGATTAGGGATCCTTATAGACACAAGAAAAACCCTATCGGTTTACAATACGTGAACGACAAGTAAATACAATCCTAACTAATAGAATATTCTAATAGTACACAATACATTCTAAAATAACTCTTCATCTTAATCTTCAAACGATTTATCTTTATCTTATCAGCAGTACTTTGATTATCAACGAGCACACCTGATAAACAGCATACCTTTGATCAACAGCAAGTACTTTGAACAGCACTTTGATTATTTCGGCAAGTTACTTTGACTTATAACCCAAACAGTGGAACAATGGAAATTGAATTTACATCCATAGGAGCAGTGGTTTCCAATCTGTCCAATCTTTTAGCCTCCATGAAGTTTGCAACTTCATCTTCTCTAATCTTTCTGGCAACTTCAGCATCATGATCAACTTGAGCTTGTACTCTTCTTTTAACTTTCCTTTTTGGTTGCTCTTCACTCTGCAATACTGCTTTACCCTTTTCTTTTCTTATCTTCTCAATTTCTTCCTCTGCAGTGGTAATGGTTTGACTAGCAGTGGGAATCATTTGCTCTGCAGTGGTAATGTGAACTTCAGTGGGAATTGAATCAGCAGTGGAAATGTTTGTCGCAGCAGTGAAATCTTTTTGCCCTGGTTGATCTATATCAAGTTGTTTCTGTAGAGGAATTTCTTGCTCTTCAGTATCATCCATTTGCTCAAATGCCAAATCTTTAACTCCAAAATCAACATCAGCATCAAAATCATCTTCTTATCTGAAATCAATTCTCCTCCCCTTGGTTTCAGCATCAGTTTTCCTCCCCTGTTTGGGAGAATTCCCAAAATCTTCAAAGAAATCTACACTGGGAGAGGATGAAGAAGATACCATCAACTTTGCAATCCTTCTCTTTTGCTGTAACCCCTGTACTTCATCCTTCAAAGCCTGAATCTCTCGGTTTAAACCTGTAATATCCTTGGCATGTTGCTCCTTTACTTGTGCCAAGTCTTTCTCCAGAGATTCAACCTGCTTAGTTAATTTGGTACATAATGACATCAATTCCATTGGTTGCTCACTGCCCTCAACACTTCCAACTGTGTTACCTGTTGGGAGAGGTGAATCATGGGGCATTGGTTCAGAATCCACCCTAGCAGGGCTAGAATGAAACCTTGAACCACCACTGCTTGTTCCAAAACCAAAAGGTTCAGGAACATGCTGTGTTGGGATGAGAGGAGATGGCTGTTTTTGCCTCCTCTCATAGGTATGAGTAACTGGTGGAGTATATTCAATAGATGGAACAGTTATTATAGGTGTGTTTTGAGATACAACTGGGATTGTTGCATCTGCACCTTGTACCTATGCAATCTTTGCAAGCATTTGAGGAAAAAGTGGTGTCAAAACCCAATTGCCAACTTTATCTATATTTTGAAAAACTTTGGGCTTAAGGCAACGGATTTTGTAAACTCTTTTATGGGGTTGCAGTTGAAATTCATTTAACACCGCTTGCACAAACCTTGGATACATCAAAAATTTGGTTGAACTCTTTACATTGCCCTGCATACTTTTAAAATATACTTAGACCAATTAAAAATCCTATCTTTAGCTAGACAAACCAAAGGATAAGCCATTGGTGAACTGAACTGTTCATAAGATGTTTTCTTAGGACTAAGGCAATGTAATAGAGTATGAATTAAAAATCTCCAATGAGGACAAAAACCACTCTTTTTGAAAGTAGCCCTTTTGTCAGTGGTATTGTACCCCATGGAAGAGAGACTTTCCCAAATTTCTGGCATAGGTAATGTGATGGTACCATTGAGATCATCCAATTGGAGAATTCTCCTCAAGGATGACTCAGTAACATCAATAGTTACCCCATCCACTGTGGCTCTAAGAGTATCCACAGATTCGTGTGTATCTCTATTCTCAATGGTTATGGACTGTACAGAGTTCCAAAAATGTTTGATTTGAGAGATATAGATTGTGGCATTAAGAAGTAAAGCATACCTCACATGAGTAGTGTTAAGAAAATCCACAATCTGGTGAAAAAGGGGACCACTCTTGTCGTTTGACTTTTCCAAATTGGCCACTTGCTTGTGCTCATCTGCAAAGGTGATCGAAACCATAGTATCTTTTGTGAAAAGCAGTTGTGTTAGTATTGAATTGAATGAATAACTCGCCAAAGTGGGAATAGAATATATACTGCTAGGGTTTGAGAATTATTGCGCAAGAAAGATTATCTAAGGAAAAGATTTATCTTAGAAGGATAAATTATGATTAGGAAAGTAAATAATCTTCTAAAAATTTTACCCTATTAATATGGAAAGCAGTTATTCCCCAAAGGCTAGTAAAAAGATTAGTTACTGACACAACAATTGTAACGGCTAGTTCAACAGTGGTAAAAATAACACTGACAGTGGAAACTGTGAACTAGCAGTGGAAATTTTCACAAAAATTTTCAAGAGCACTGGTAAAAATAAACATATGAAAATTTGACTGCTCTCTTTATAGTTTTTAGCAAACTACCAGCTATCAACGGATTTGTTATGTCTTTACCATGAGCCGTTTGCTATGGACTAGCCAACTCTTAATCATAAAGAATATGGTGAGTTGATAACCATATAGTTTTTGGTAAACTATCAACCATAAACGGATTTGAGAAGTCTTTACCAGTAGTCATTTGCTCTGGACTAGTTGATTCTTATGTATATTAGACATGGTGAATCAATAACCATTTGTTGTGTATCTCAGTTATACACCTTTTATGATCACCTCCCAATAAAGAACTTGGTTATGTACCTGCAATTGTTAGCTTAAAATATGGAAAGTATATAACTAAACTTAGTACTAACCAAAGTTACTTTTTAACCAAACCCTTGTTCACAAATATCTTCTAAAAGTCAACTCGATAATATCTTTATTTCCTTTTCAACCTACCTAAATAGGTAAAAGTAAATATCTCAATTAATGAGACCTTTTAGATGACTTTTTCTTATATAAAGGGGCTCGGATCACCATTCTATTTATCAAAACACATTAAGCTTTTCTCTCAAAACCCTAAAAATCACAATGAGCAAACTTCCAAACATAGTGTACATCTCCTCTGATTCTTCTGATTCAGAAAAATTTATCATGTCTTCTGATTCATCCTTTGAAGGAACAGGATGGTCAAGCTATTTTCCACCTTGTGCTTCAGCCTCTTCATCAAGGAAGCCACCAAAGAAGACAACTGCTCAGCCTGTTGGTCAACCTTCTTCTACACCAGCACCACCACCAGTACCTGCTCGTGTACCATCTTTGGAGTTCTACTCCAGTTCTTCTGATGATTCAGATAATGAGACTTATTCCTTGGCAAAGGAGTTGCCAAGAGCCCTGAATAAGGCTTTGGGAGCAGCTCTGGCCAATATGAAGCAAATTTCCATTCCTGAGATGCCTGCTAGACTACCAAGGCCTCCACCACAAGTTCTTGGGCTTGCTTGTCCTAGAATGCAGTCAACTTTTGAGAACAAAAGAAAGAGTGCATTGAAGAACAAGCAAAACTACAAGGGCAAGGGGAAGAAGCCTGCAGAGTAGCTTGTGTAGGATGTAGGTTGTTAGGTTTTATGTTTTTGTGTTTTGATGATGGTCTTGATGTACTCTCCTTCCCTGTAATGAAACTCTTTAATGAATAAAGTTTCTTGTTTGTTTATCTGTTTCCACTGTGAGAGCACCAAATACCACTGCTTGCCTTTTTCTTTCCACTGATTGACTTATTCTCTGCATAAAAGTTAGTGGACAAACAAAATACAAGCAAAGACATATACACACTTATACAAACATATACAACAATTTAGTACCAAGAACCTCCCCTCAACACCAAAGACCATTAGACACAAAAAAATTTTATGGATTTATCATTCCAATACCTGTCACCAAGTACTGAAATCTACCCACATCAAGACCTTTTGTTAATAAATCAGCATAATTATTATCAGTATGGATTTTGACAACTTGAATTAGCCTTTTCTCATAACAGTCTCTTATAAAATGATGTCTAATTTCAATATGTTTAGTCTTTGTGTGTTGAACTGGATTCTTAATTATGCATATGGTACTACTATTGTCAATATAAATGATGGTATTCATGAAATTGTACCCATAGTCCAAAAGTTGATTTTGAAGCCATAGAACTTGAGCACAGCAACTTGCAGAAGCCACATACTCTGCCTCAGTTGATGAAGTAGCCACCATTGTTTGTTTCTTGCACTGCCAGGACACCAATCTACACCCAAGAAATTGGCATCTACCTGTTGTAGATTTTCTGTCCAAGCTAGCTCCAGCATAATCACTGTCTGAGTAGGTAACCAACTCCATAGGAGATTCTCTATGGTACCATAATCCCAAATGAGGATATGCTTTTAGATATTTGAAAATCTTCTTTACTGCAGTCAAGTGTGATTCTTTGGGAGTGACGTGAAACCTTGCACAAGCACAAACTGCAAACATAATGTCTGGCCTTGATGAAGTGAGATACATCAAAGAACCAATCATAGATCTGTACATACGTACATCAACTGCTTCTCCACTGTTTTCTTTTAGAAGCAGATGTGTACGCCTGTCTGCAGGTGAGCTTGAGGACTTTGCATCTGTGAACTTGAACTTCCTATGTATCTCAGCCACATACTTGTCTTGATTAATGAAGATTCCATCTGGCCTTTGTTATACTTGAAGTCCCAAAAAGAATGTGAGTTCACCCATAGAACTCATCTTGAACTCATCTTTCATAAGTTTCTCAAAATCTCTGCACATCTCTGGCTTTGTTGAGCCAAAAATAATATCATCAACATACACTTGAACCAGCAAGATATCATTTTTGTCTTTCTTGATGAACAAAGTTTGATCAATTCTTCCTCTGTGAAACCCATTCTCCAAAAGATAAGTTGCTAGGGTTTCATACCACTTCCTTGGTGCCTGATGCAGTCCATACAATGCTTTAACTACCCTGTATACTTTGTCTGGATGTTCAGGGTCTTCAAAGCCTGGAGGTTGTGAAACATATACCTCCTCATCAATTTGCCCATATAGAAAAGCACTTTTTACATCCATTTGATAGACTGTGAAGCCCATAAAGGATGCATAGGCTAGAAAAAGCCTAATTTCTTCTATTCTTGCAACTGGGGCAAATACCTCTTCATAGTCAATACCCTCCTCTTGAGTGTATCCTTGAGCTACAAGCCTAGCCTTGTTTCTTATAACAATCCCTCTTTCATCTCTTTTGTTTCTGAACACCCATTTGGTACCAATAACTTTCATGCCTTTTGGTAGATCACAAAGCACCCAAACCTTCTGAATCTTGAACTGAAGCAACTCTTCTTGCATTGCTTCCACCCAGCTTTCATCTTCAAGTGCCTTGAATACATTCTTTGGTTCCATTTGAGACAGAAAACACATGAACAGACATTCATTTTTGCCTTCATGATCCTTAGATTCATAAATTTCACTGATAAAGCCATAAATGTCAGCCATCTTTAATTGTCTTCTAGTCTTCACAGGTGAATTTACATCCCCTATCACATTTTCAAGAGGATGTGATTTATGAACTGTGGTATGGGGAGTTTGAGGAATGTCAATCTCAGTAGGCATATTTGATATCTCAACATCACTGGCTTGAGCTCCCTGTGTAACTGGACTTGAATTTTCCACTTCAGGTGTAGCAGTGGAAACTTCTGGACTAGCAGTGGAAGTAGTGTTTCCACTGCTTTCAACATTCTTTGCAACTTCTGGTCCAGCAGTGGAATCTTTTGGCCTGGTAGTGGAATCTAAGTTTCCACTACTATCATTATTTTCAGTGTTCACACCTGTTGCTTTAGAAGGTTGAGCATCTCCAGTCTTTGCAACATCATCATAATCTACATAGTCCCAAATAGGCAAAATGAATTTATCTTGATCATCTTGTTGATCCAGGCTTGGTTCATCTTCATCAACAAACTCTTCTGAACCTGCAAAATCATTAGAAGATGTACCTGTAGAGAT
>LBNU01010125.1:8515-33941 GCA_014162995.1 Artemisia annua
AATTAGTTATGACAGAACCTACGTAATAACAAGTCACTTTCCCAGCATCGTCTCTATTCATAACCAATCAAACTTAATCTTTTATTAACCTTAACAACGATAAAACTGTTTGTAAAACTTAAACATAACTATATAAAGACTCCTACTATATCAGGTGGTCATGCATATAAAAGAACATGTATCATTCATCCTTGTGATTCGGATATACACCTACTGATACGACCCCACCTATATGGTTATAGAGATGAATATCAAAACTAGTTTTAAAAATTGCTTACCTTGAACTGTGATTCAACTGTGACTCTAATCAACCCAAACAATAATGAACTCAGGCTTTTTAGTTCTCCTCCTTGGTCTCCTATGATCGATCTCTTCTCCTTATTTTTTTAGGGTTAAATGATAATAATGCCTTATAAAAACTACAGGAACCGACTTCTAAACTAGACCCCCCCATAATGCTAGCAACACCCTCTATTTTCAGTTTATGTCACATGCGGTCCCTTAGCAATTACGTTTTAGTGTTACCTCGTACAACTTAAATAATAACTATAATAATGAAAGATTACCTTATTAAATTTCGGGTCTCACAATTCTCCTTCCCTTAAGAAGATTCGGTCCCCGAATCTTTTTCGGATATAAACAAATGAGGGTACCGCTCCCTCATCTCATCCTCCGCTTCCCAGGTCATATCTGCTCCACGATTGTGCTTCCATTGAACCTTAACAAGCTTGAACCTCTTTTTCCTCAACTTTATCTCTTTTCTATCTATAATAGCAACAGGCTCCTCAATTAGCCTTTTCTTATCATCAACTCGAAGTTCCCCTAATGGCAATATATTATTTTCTTCCGCCAAACATTTTCTTAAATAACACACATGAAAAGTGTTGTGTATGCCATCTAATTCCGTAGGTAACTCAAGTCGATAAGCTTGATCGCCAACTCGTTCCAACACCTTAAACGGTCCAATAAAACGAGGACCTAACTTTCCCCGTTTGCCAAAACGAATTATACCCTTCCAAGGTGAAACTTTAAGCATCACATTTTCACCAACCTCAAAAGTCTTGGGTCGATGTTTCTTGTCAGAGTATTTCTTTTGTCGTTCACGTGCCAGTCTCAAATTATCTCGAGCTATAGCAACTTTTTCTGCTGTGATTTGTACAATTTCTGGACCCGTATACTGCTTTTCACCTGGTTCCAACCAACAAGTAGGGGTTCTACACTTCCTACCATACAACATCTCATAGGGTGGCATTTTAATACTAGCGTGATACGTATTGTTATATGCGAACTCCACCAAGGGTAAATGTGCATCCCAACTACCACCATACTCGATAACACATGCTCGAAGCATGTCTTCTAATGTTTGAATTGTACGCTCACTTTGACCATCTGTTTGAGGATGGTAAGCTGTGCTCAAATTCACCCTCGAACCTAATTCCTCTTGAAGCTTTTTCCAAAACCGTGAGGCAAAACGGCTATCTCGATCCGAAACTATAGACAAAGGTACACCATGCCTCGCAACCACCTCCCGAATATACAACTTTGCCAAGTTTTCCAATTTCTCGTTTTCTTTAGTTGCCAAGAAATGAGCACTTTTCGTCAAACGATCTACAATAACCCAAATCATGTCATTACCCTTTGGTGTTTTGGGCAATTTAGTGACAAAATCCATGGTGATTTTATCCCATTTCCACACGGGTATCTCCAATTGTTGAAGTTCTCCATACGGTTTCTGGTGTTCCGCCTTAACTTGCGAACAAATTACACACTTCGCTACATATTCTCCCACGTCAGATTTCATTCCTGGCCACCAATAATTAGGTTTTAGATCTCGATACATCTTGGTGTTACCTGGATGAATAGAATACTTGGACTTATGTGTGTCATAAAGAAGTATTTCACGAACTCCTCCAAGTTTTGGTATCCACAAACGACCTTCAAAAGTCTTCAATCCTCGATTATCTTTACCCAAGAGTAAGTGTCGTTTTAACATTTCCTCGTCCTTCAAATTTTCATCCTTAAGAGCTTCTATCTGAGCTGCCCGAATCTGTTCGAATAGGCCGGATACTACTTCAATCCTCATTGATTTCACTCGATACGCTAATTTAGGATCTTTTCTACTCAACGCATCCGCCACAACATTTGCCTTGCCCGGATGATACTTAATCTCACAATCGTAATCAATCAACAACTCTAACCAACGTCTTTGTCTCATGTTCAAAACCTTTTGGTCATGCACATGTTGCAAGCTTTTATGATCAGTGTATATGGTACACTTTGTGCCATATAAGTAATGTCGCCAAAGTTTCAGAGCAAATATCACAGCCGCTAATTCTAGATCATGTGTTGGATAATTCTCCTCTGTCACCTTTAATTGTCTTGATGCATATGCAATCACTTTGCCCCGTTGCATAAGTACACAACCCAATCCTGAATATGAAGCATCACTATACACCACAAAGTCCTCATTTCCTTCCGGCAAGGAGAGAATAGGTTCTTCACATAATTTTTTCTTCAAAGTTTGGAATGCCGCCTCCTGCAACTCGGTCCATATAAAGGGTTCCGTTTTCTTTGTCAACTTAGTCATCGACGAAGCAATTTTAGAAAAATCTTGAATAAACCTCCTATAGTAGCCTGCTAATCCCAAGAAACTCCTTATCTCGGTAGGATTTTTAGGTGACTCCCACTTCTTGATCGCTTCAACCTTAGCCGGGTCCACTTTTACCCCTTCACAATTGATCAAGTGACCTAAAAATTGGACCTCTCGTAACCAAAACTCACACTTAGAGAACTTTGCATAAAGCTTTTCCTTGCGTAAAGTATCCAATACTTCTCGAAGATGTCCCCGATGCTCTTCCTCACTCCGTGAGTATATCAAAATATCATCAATGAACACAATAACTGATTTATCTAAGAACGGTCGACAAACACGATTCATTAAGTCCATGAATACCGCAGGAGCATTAGTTAACCCAAATGGCATTACAAGAAACTCATAATGGCCATATCGGGTCCTGAAAGCTGTCTTTGGAATGTCACACTCCTTCACTTGTACCTGGTGATACCCCGATCTCAAATCAATTTTTGAAAAGTAACTTGCACCTTGTAGTTGATCAAACAAGTCATCAATCCTTGGTAACGGATACTTATTCTTTATTGTCACCTTATTCAGCTCTCGATAGTCAATACACATACGCATTGTGCCATCCTTTTTCTTCACGAACAAAACTGGTGCTCCCCAAGGCGAGGAACTTGGCCTAATAAATCCTTTATCAAGAAGATCTTTAAGTTGTGACATCATTTCCTTCATCTCTGTGGGTGCTAAACGGTATGGTGCCCGAGCAATTGGCGCCGCTCCAGGTACCAAGTCAATCCGAAACTCCACTTGTCGTGCTGGAGGTAAACCTGGTAAGTCATCTGGAAATACGTCTACATACTCGTTCACCACCATAACATCTTCTATTTTTTTAGGCTCCTTTTTCGCATCAATTACATAAGCCAAAAAGGATGGGTATCCTTTCACTAGGCACCTTCGTGCTTTCATAACCGAAATGATTCCCAAGTCACCACCACGTTTTTCTCCGTAAGCGATTACAAATCCACCCTCGGGCAGGGGGATGCGTATCAATTTCTTTGAACACACGATTTCAGCTTCTTGCCTACTTAACCAATCCATGCCTATCACCACATCAAACCCCTTTATTCCTATTGGTAACAAAGTCACTAGAAAGGATTTGTCATCTATTTCAATATTGCACCCCTCAAATTTCTCACAAATAGATATAAGTGCTCCATTAGCTATTTCAACATCTAAAGGCGTATCTAAATTGCTACGAGGCATACTAAATGGTTTACAAAAATCAATTGACACAAAAGATCTATTTGCACCAGAATCAAACAAAACACTAGCAGGTATAGAATTAACAAGAAAAGTGCCGGTAATCACATCATCGTCATCTTTTGCTTCCTCTGCAGTCATGTGAAAAGCGCGACCCTTTGGTTTAGGTTGATCTGCCTTCTTGGTTCCAATAGCTCCACCAGTCTTCTTTTTGGGACAATCAATAGCTATGTGTCCCATTTCCTTGCAATTGTAGCATAACACCTCAGTACTCGTACAATCCCGCATAATGTGACCCATCTTTCCACAACGACGACATCCAATAGTATCCTTTGAGCACGCCCCATAGTGAGATGAACCACAAGGAGTACACCATTTTCGCGTACCCTGAAACCCAGATTTCTTGACATTTGAATTGCTCTTGAGTTTCTTTGATGATCCAGATGACCCGTCCCATTTCCTCTTTTCACCTACAAACCCCGACTTCCCATCCTTAGCTATGAGATCATCTTCCACAACTTTGCTTGCATCCATTGCCTCTTCCAAAGTATTCTTGATCCGAACAGCTGTACGATACTCATAAGGTAGCCCCTGTACATAACGATCAACCTTTGATTTCTCATCTGGACAAAGTCTCATCGCAAATTGTAGCTTCTCGGTGAAAGCTGTGTTATACTTATCAATACTCATATTTCCTTTTTGCAAGCTAAGAAATTCTCTCTCAATCCTTTGAACTGCACCAGGTCCACAGTACTTTGTCCTAATCTTATTGGAAAAGGCATCCCAAGTCATATTATCTCTAGAAGTCCTAGAAAGAGCTAAACTGACAGAGTTCCACCATTCTAAAGCTTCTCCATCCAACATTCTAATAGCATATTTCACCATCTGTGGCTCTGTGAATTCCCCTGAATCAAAAGTTTGTTCCATCTTAAGAATCCACCTTAAACAATCAAGTGGCTCAGTGCTTCCCTTGAACGAAGGTGGTTTACATTTCATAAAGGATTCAAACGTACTCCCTCGCAAATTATATGCATGTCTATCATAGTTTTGAGTACGGTCCCCATAACGATTCAATTCACTTTCCGCCTCATACTCCCTTCGATCATCATTTCTCCTAGACCGATTCACCAATAATCCCGCGTCAATCATGGCCTGTCGCATTTCAGCCAACTCATCATTCTTCCTTCCAAGTTCGCGTTCCAATTCTTCAATTCGAGAAAGGCTGTTATAGCTCCTAGAACTACCTGCATGAGACCTGGAGTGAGCTACAGAGTCAACCCGCCTTATGTTCCTTATGTTATTGTTAGCCTCAACATTCGGGTCATTGCCTCCCCCATTACCAACATCAGCTCCGGTAACTATCACATTACCTCGAGCATTCCCAATGTTGACGCGCTCGCGAGTTTGCCTTGGTGGTAACTCAGCTTGTCTTTCCCTTGCATTTGGTGCTGCATTTGCGTTAGTTGCGGTAACACTAACTTCCTCACCGTCCCTTTGCACACCCGATTGGTTCAAACCTGATCTCCTAGTGTTTGCCATTTCTATACATAGGTCAAACAATGATCATTAGTAAACCAATTGTAACCATACATTAAATAAAAATATCATGTAAGCTTTAATCATCTAGTACTAAAATAAAATAAAATAAGTTTGGCCTACAATAGGCATTACACACTCAACCCACCTGACCTACATTCTAGTTTATATTTAGGTGCTCCCTAATAAAAGCATTAATCAAAGTTTAAGTCTAAGCACCTACTTTAAGTACCTAGTTCACTTAAACCTGGCTCTGATACCAACTTGTAACACCCCAATTCCGGAAAAATAGCCATTTCAAAAAAAATTGCTATATAGTCAACGTTATAAAAATTAAACAACGGAAGTCTAAAACCATAGTTTGTATATTTTGCTAAGCTAACAAAACAAGACCAATCCAACCCAAAAGGGTGTTACATAACAATCTATAAAACCAAGTTCAATATTGTAAACATTAAAAGTAGTAGGCTAAGTTCCGGGTGCCAAGTGGATCGATCAAAACTACCCAACCTCACTCCCTAAGAATCCCGCAAGAAGGTTCCTATTTATCCTGCACGAATACAAAGACGGTTTTGCAAGAAACAAGTGTTAGCTAATTAAAGCTAAATGAGATACAATGAGTTATAAAATAAAGAAACCCCCAACGGTAACATTTAAATGAGTTAACCACAATAATTTTAAACCAACAATTATAAACGAGTATAACGACAAATGTCACCACAACAATTCAATGCAACAATGATTATAATGCAAAGGCCACTATCCGGTTCACCCAAAGCACCCGATCCCTCAATTCCATCTATACACCTAAACTTCACGATCATAAATCCTCTCGGTAAATTAGCAACCATGGGAGCTACCCGGCTACATAAAATTCCGTTAAGACTTAATCCCGCTACCTCTCGATACATCTATAAAAGTAGAAAGCAAGTGAAACAAGCTAACTACAAGAGTGATGCTACATGTATGTGACTCATCTCTAGCCACACATCACCCTAATCCCACCAAGCCCCTAGAAAGCAAGGCGGAGTCCGATAATAACGTGAAAGATCACGCTGTGTCATGACACATTCAACCGACAATATCTAGCATATTCTAGAAGGACAAGCCAAACCCCACTAGACTCCCCCGATAACGGTTCATGTAGGCAAGACTAGGTACACCTATGGGTAATGAACATCTATGCATCTATAAATAACATCTATACAATCAATCATGAATATTAGGCAAGTCAACTACTATGAAACCAATCAAATTTAAACACATCAATCAACAATAAATAAATTTAAAGAAAATATGGTTAACAAGAAACCCAAGCTTTTCCCCACTAAAAGCCCACTTTGTCTTTGTACTCGGTTTTAGAAAAGCATTGTACTCACCTTAGCCAATCGAGAAAACAAACCAACTCAATTTCCAAAAGAATGATCAGTCACCTAATCAATAAAAAATCAATATAGCACTCTCGTCACAAATAGGCATCTTTATATTACAAATGACAAAACACACTGTTTATCTCTACACAATTTGCAGCAACATGTAAACCTTCTCAGTTCTATATAAATACTAATATACTTAATGCATCCTTTTACAAGATTAAATATTATATGTATACTTTATGGTTCAATAGATTTTAGGAAAAGAATCCAAGTTTAGGAACCAGTAGCCACGCCTAACTCTGTTGCATTCTTTTTTTCTCAAATCAACTACTAGCTACATGATTCTTTTATGCCTTGAAACATGTAGAAATTAACAGCCCTTAATACATTAATAAATTCCTAGCTATCCAATGCAATTCTACGAATCATGATACACTATCATATTTATTTTTAAAGCCTCTTTTAATATGGTACAATCAGCTATGCTCAAACATGCATGACTTAATCTAATTGTCAATTAAGAGGTCCAACAACAGCAAGTGACACATGCAAAATTCTGTGTTCTCTAATACTATACCAGTAAAGTATAGAAAACTAACTAACATCACTGATTAAGCTGCTCCTATCGATAATTCTTTACTCATTCGTGCAGGGCCATACTTATAACGCATTCATCAATATTAATATCTGTAATAAAGCCTGTACCCGTAGTACCTTACTCGGCATGCATACTAGCCTCAACAATATATACAGATCCTCTTTTCAAATTCCAGATTTGATAATATATCCAACCCCATTGCCTATGAAAATAAACTTTAAAAGTAACTAAAGAATGGTTTACCTGTAACTGGTATTCAATCGTGGCTCTAATCAACCCAAACAATAATGAACTCAAGCTTTTTAATTCTCCTCCTTGGCCTCCTAAGATCGATCTCTTCTCTCTTTGTTTAGGGTTTAACTTATGATATAATGCCCTATAAAAACTACAGAAACTGACTTCTAAACCTGACCTCCATAATGCTAGCAACACCCTCTATTTTCAGTTTATGTCACATGCGGTCCCTTAACATTTAAGTTTTAATGTTACCTTCTACAACTTAAATAATAACTATGATAATGAAATATTACCTTATTAAATTACGGGTCTTACACTACGAGAGTTTGTTTCATCCATAGGGCTTGTTGACACGCCTTTACGGCGCTTACGTATTCGGCTTCGGTGGTAGAAATTGCAAGAGCAGTTGCTTCTTTGGAAACCTAGATGTTAGACAACATCCCATAAACGTGAGCTTGTCTTTCCCTTGCATTTGGTGCTGCATTTGCGTTAGTTGCGGTAACACTAACTTCCTCACCGTCCCTTTGCACACCCGATTGGTTCAAACCTGATCTCCTAGTGTTTGCCATTTCTATACATAGGTCAAACAATGATCATTAGTAAACCAATTGTAACCATACATTAAATAAAAATATCATGTAAGCTTTAATCATCTCGTACTAAAATAAAATAAAATAAGTTTGGCCTACTATAGGCATTACACACTCAACCCACCTGACCTACATTCTAGTTTATATTTAGGTGCTCCCTAATAAAAACATTAATCAAAGTTTAAGTCTAAGCACCTACTTTAAGTACCTAGTTCACTTAAACCTGGCTCTGATACCAACTTGTAACACCCCAATTCCGGAAAAATAGCCATTTCAAAAAAAATTGCTATATAGTCAACGTTATAAAAATTAAACAACGGAAGTCTAAAACCATAGTTTGTATATTTTGCTAAGCTAACAAAACAAGACCAATCCAACCCAAAAGGGTGTTACATAACAATCTATAAAACCAAGTTCAATATTGTAAACATTAAAAGTAGTAGGCTAAGTTCCGGGTGCCAAGTGGATCGATCAAAACTACCCAACCTCACTCCCTAAGAATCCCGCAAGAAGGTTCCTATTTATCCTGCACGAATACAAAGACGGTTTTGCAAGAAACAAGTGTTAGCTAATTAAAGCTAAATGAGATACAATGAGTTATAAAATAAAGAAACCCCCAACGGTAACATTTAAATGAGTTAACCACAATAATTTTAAACCAACAATTATAAACGAGTATAACGACAAATGTCACCACAACAATTCAATGCAACAATGATTATAATGCAAAGGCCACTATCCGGTTCACCCAAAGCACCCGATCCCTCAATTCCATCTATACACCTAAACTTCACGATCATAAATCCTCTCGGTAAATTAGCAACCATGGGAGCTACCCGGCTACATAAAATTCCGTTAAGACTTAATCCCGCTACCTCTCGATACATCTATAAAAGTAGAAAGCAAGTGAAACAAGCTAACTACAAGAGTGATGCTACATGTATGTGACTCATCTCTAGCCACACATCACCCTAATCCCACCAAGCCCCTAGAAAGCAAGGCGGCGCCCGATAATAACGTGAAAGATCACGCCGTGTCATGACACATTCAACCGACAATATCTAGCATATTCTAGAGGGACAAGCCAAACCCCACTAGACTCCCCCGATAACGGTTCATGTAGGCAAGACTAGGTACACCTATGGGTAATGAACATCTATGCATCTATAAATAACATCTATACAATCAATCATGAATATTAGGCAAGTCAACTACTACGAAACCAATCAAATTTAAACACATCAATCAACAATAAATAAATTTAAAGAAAATATGGTTAACAAGAAACCCAAGCTTTTCCCCACTAAAAGCCCACTTTGTCTTTGTACTCGGTTTTAGAAAAGCATTGTACTCACCTTAGCCAATCGAGAAAACAAACCAACTCAATTTCCAAAAGAATGATCAGTCACCTAATCAATAAAAAATCAATATAGCACTCTCGTCACAAATAGGCATCTTTATATTACAAATGACAAAATACACTGTTTATCTCTACACAATTTGCAGCAACATGTAAACCTTCTCAGTTCTATATAAATACTAATATACTTAATGCATCCTTTTACAAGATTAAATATTATATGTATACTTTATGGTTCAATAGATTTTAGGAAAAGAATCCAAGTTTAGGAACCAGTAGCCACGCCTAACTCTGTTGCATTCTTTTTTTCTCAAATCAACTACTAGCTACATGATTCTTTTATGCCTTGAAACATGTAGAAATTAACAGCCCTTAATACATTAATAAATTCCTAGCTATCCAATGCAATTCTACGAATCATGATACACTATCATATTTATTTTTAAAGCCTCTTTTAATATGGTACAATCAGCTATGCTCAAACATGCATGACTTAATCTAATTGTCAATTAAGAGGTCCAACAACAGCAAGTGACACATGCAAAATTCTGTGTTCTCTAATACTATACCAGTAAAGTATAGAAAACTAACTAACATCACTGATTAAGCTGCTCCTATCGATAATTCTTTACTCATTCGTGCAGGGCCATACTTATAACGCATTCATCAATATTAATATCTGTAATAAAGCCTGTACCCGTAGTACCTTACTCGGCATGCATACTAGCCTCAACAATATATACAGATCCTCTTTTCAAATTCCAGATTTGATAATATATCCAACCCCATTGCCTATGAAAATAAACTTTAAAAGTAACTAAAGAATGGTTTACCTGTAACTGGTATTCAATCGTGGCTCTAATCAACCCAAACAATAATGAACTCAAGCTTTTTAATTCTCCTCCTTGGCCTCCTAAGATCGATCTCTTCTCTCTTTGTTTAGGGTTTAACTTATGATATAATGCCCTATAAAAACTACAGAAACTGACTTCTAAACCTGACCTCCATAATGCTAGCAACACCCTCTATTTTCAGTTTATGTCACATGCGGTCCCTTAACATTTAAGTTTTAATGTTACCTTCTACAACTTAAATAATAACTATGATAATGAAATATTACCTTATTAAATTACGGGTCTTACACTACGAGAGTTTGTTTCATCCATAGGGCTTGTTGACACGCCTTTACGGCGCTTACGTATTCGGCTTCGGTGGTAGAAATTGCAAGAGCAGTTGCTTCTTTGGAAACCTAGATGTTAGACAACATCCCATAAACGTGAAAATACCGCTAGTGCTCTTTCGATCCACGTAGTCTCCTGCATGATCCGAATCCGCATAGACAATAGTTTCTATTCTGGATCCCATAGGATACCATAATCCTAAGTGTATAGTGCCCTTAATGTATCAGAAGATACGCTTAATTGCTTCTAGGTGAGAGGTTTTGGGATCCTCTTGAAAGCGGGCACAAAGGCAAACACTAAACATGATATTGGGTCTACTTGTCGTTAAGTATAGTAAACTACCTATCATTCCTCTATACTTAATGTTGTCTACGGACTCACCTTCTTCATCTCTTGTGAGTTTGATTTCCGTAAACATGGGTGTCTTAAGCGGCTTAGAGTCTTCTAGTCCAAATTTGTTAAGCATTTCCTCAATGTACTTAGATTGATTAAAAAATATTCTATCTTCTAATTGTTTTATTTGTAATCCTAAGAAGAAGTTTAGCTATCCCATCATACTCATCTCAAACTCATCATGCATGATTTTGGCAAATTCATCACACATTTCTTGACAAGTTGATTCAAATATAATGTCATCGACGTATATTTGAACAATGATGATATTTGGGTCACTTCTTTTAGTGAAGAGAGTGTTATCTACCACTCCCATGGAATAATTATGTTTAACTAGGAAGGCTTTTAGTCTATCATACCAAGCCTTTGGAGCTTGTTTAAGACCATATAAAACTTTCTTTAATTTGTAAACATAATCAGGTTTTGCGAAGTCAATGAATCCCAAAGGTTGTGCCACATATACCTCCTCATTGATAAAACCGTTGAGGAATGCACTCTTCACATCCATTTGGTATAACTTAAAGTCTAGGGCACAGGCGTAAGTTAAGAGTATTCTAATGGATTCTAATCTAGCTACAGGGGCATAGGTTTCGTCATAATCAATTCCTTCTTGTTGATTATAACTTTGGGCAACTAATCTAGCTTTGTTTCTAGTTACTACTCCATTTTCATCTAAATTGTTCCTAAATACCCATTTGGTTCCTATAATGGTCATATCCCTAGGATTTGGGACTAGTTCCCAAACATCATTTGTTTTAAATTGATTTAATTCTTCCTGCATAGCCATGATCCAACTTTCATCCTTTAAGGTTTCATTTATATTCTTAGGTTCTATTGTTGACACAAAGCAAAAGAAGTTATTTTTTATCTTGAGCTTGTGATCTAAGTGTTATTTGATTTAAGTTGCCTATGATGTTGTCTAACGGATGTGACTTAGATTCCTTAATATTTACAGTCACATTTTCTTCTAAAGTTTCTACATCAAGATCGTTACCTAAGGGTTTAGTTTTACTAACCTCAATAGCTTCTTCCTCAATTACATCATCATCTTCTAAAGGTAATGTTTTACAAATACCGCTAGTGCTCTTTCGATCCACGTAGTCTCCCGCATGATCCGAATCCGCATAGACAATAGTTTCTATTCTGGATCTCATAGGATACCATAATCCTAAGTGTATAGTGCCCTTAATGTATCAGAAGATACGCTTAATTGCTTCTAGGTGAGAGGTTTTGTGATCCTCTTGAAAGCGGGCACAAAGGCAAACACTAAACATGATATTGGGTCTACTTGTCGTTAAGTATAGTAAACTACCTATCATTCCTCTATACTTAATGTTGTCTACGGACTCACCTTCTTCATCTCTTGTGAGTTTGATTTCCGTAAACATGGGTGTCTTAAGCGGCTTATAGTCTTCTAGTCCAAATTTGTTAAGCATTTCCTCAATGTACTTAGATTGATTAAAAAATATTCTATCTTCTAATTGTTTTATTTGTAATCCTAAGAAGAAGTTTAGCTATCCCATCATACTCATCTCAAACTCATCATGCATGATTTTGGCAAATTCATCACACATTTCTTGACAAGTTGATTCAAATATAATGTCATCGACGTATATTTGAACAATGATGATATTTGGGTCATTTCTTTTAGTGAAGAGAGTGTTATCTACCACTCCCATGGAATAATTATGTTTAACTAGGAAGGCTTTTAGTCTATCATACCAAGCCTTTGGAGCTTGTTTAAGACCATATAAAACTTTCTTTAATTTGTAAACATAATCAGGTTTTGCGAAGTCAATGAATCCCAGAGGTTGTGCCACATATACCTCCTCATTGATAAAACCGTTGAGGAATGCACTCTTCACATCCATTTGGTATAACTTAAAGTCTAGGGCACAGGCGTAAGTTAAGAGTATTCTAATGGATTCTAATCTAGCTACAGGGGCATAGGTTTCGTCATAATCAATTCCTTCTTGTTGATTATAACTTTGGGCAACTAATCTAGCTTTGTTTCTAGTTACTACTCCATTTTCATCTAAATTGTTCCTAAATACCCATTTGGTTCCTATAATGGTCATATGCCTAGGATTTGGGACTAGTTCCCAAACATCATTTGTTTTAAATTGATTTAATTCTTCCTGCATAGCCATGATCCAACTTTCATCCTTTAAGGCTTCATTTATATTCTTAGGTTCTATTGTTGACACAAAGCAAAAGAAGTTATTTTTATCTTGAGCTTGTGATCTAAGTGTTATTTGATTTAAGTTGCCTATGATGTTGTCTAACGGATGTGACTTAGATTCCTTAATATTTACAGTCACATTTTCTTCTAAAGTTTCTACATCAAGATCGTTACCTAAGGGTTTAGTTTTACTAACCTCAATAGCTTCTTCCTCAATTACATCATCATCTTCTAAGGGTAATGTTTTAGCTGGTAGAGGAATTTCATCAAATGTTACATTAGGATTTTTCTACTTTCATTGTATGTTTATTTAGAATTATATAGGCTTTACTATTTTGTGAGTATCCTAGAAAAACTCCTTTATATATATATATATATATATATATATATATATATATATATATATATATATATATATATATATATATATATATATATATATATATATATATATATATATAAGTACTAGATTTCTTGTATATAAAGTAATCTCGTTTCATTCATCAGTCGTTAGTATATACAACCATACAAGCAATCTCATAGATTTTTTATTTCTTATTCACTTGCTACGTCTCTTTTTCTATGCAGATTTCTACATCCTGTCTGTACATTATGATGCATATCGTGAAAAAAGTTGTCTATGTCCTCATGTAACTGACATGTATTTTAGGTTAGGTTATTATCGTGAAGAAATTAAATCTTTATAGGTCATTTACCAAATTCGGCTATACTTTTGATTTCCTTCATATAAACTGCCAAATCGGTTCACTACATATTTGTACAAATGAGTCATGTCACTTTTTTTGTTCTTTATTTTCCAGGTTCACTTTTACTTCTATATTCATAAAAATTAGAAACAAATAAATCCGCCGCAATGCGTGGGTGCAACCACCTCGTTATTAAAAAAATGTTTTTTTTTTTTTTTTTTTTTTTTTTTTAGTTGGTGTGTTTTCGAAAACTCTGTGAAGTTAAAGTATATCACAAATATATTATTCGAAAATATAAAAATGAGAACAAAAATAATAATATAAACATGGTCAAATTGTTTGGATGCATACAAGGAGAAGAAGATGTTTCTTCTCCAGAATTTTACTAATTGTCGTTACATGAATTATAGCCGACTAACTGCCCACGTGCAACCTATAGCTTATAACCAAGTCGACATACCCGAGGCTTTATAACCAAGTTAACATACGCAACAAACTTGATGACAAGTTATGGCAAGAGGAGCCTTCTCCTTAGCTCGCAGGCGATCTAATGAGACAATTATGATAAGAATAGTGTGTTATGTGATCAACAAAGATTGCCAAACCAAGTTCGTATCTAAGTGGGAACGACATGGAAAGTCCATTTCATCCAATAACAAAAACCATTTTTATCCAAAGGTAAGTGAAAGACAAGTTACCTGTTAGCACATGTATTAGCTCAATGTATATATATTAAACTGGCTATAAAACTGAACCCCTTAATAAAATGATGCCCTGCAATGTCGCCCTTATGGCCCAGTACCGGGGCCAGTCCTGGATACACGGCATTAAAATACCATACGCACAATACATTGCAACCAAGTTTTTTTGTTTTCTTTGTCAACAGACATGTAACACGTATTAATAGAAACGGGGACTATATAAACATGCATCTAACTTTTTCAAAATGTGTTGTGCCCCTGGGCTTTAACGTTAATATAAAACATACCAAATCTAAGCAGAGGTAAGAAACCATCCATTACTCCCAATACATAAAACTCATGCAACATTAACCAAAATATAGCAGTAAACAAGGTTTGAACAACCTGAACTAGTTTCAAAAGGAAGCGTCAAGCGTTTAGTACTTTAGTTTCCATTGGAGTTGGTTGCTGTCTTGCGGCGCAACGCCACCAAAAAGCTGATATCAGCTCTTATAGCCGCATAAACCCCTGGGTCACTTGCTTGTAGCCCAACGCCAGAGTTGTTACCAAAGAGAGGTGATAGAACTTGGTCTCCGACACTCATAACCCCATTTGAATAACTCCAATTTGAAGTCTGATACAAATTAGGAATTGCCAACCAGAGAAAAGAAATCAACTAAATATATTAAACTATCAGGTTGCTAAACTTGCTTGATAAACAGGCATTTTTGGTGACTAATTTTTAGACAACGCATCAATACTAATAAAGAACAAAGCAAAAAGAACACAAAAGATACAAACATCATGAACAACCAAACAGACAGACACAAGAAACTAATAACAAAATATGTATGACGTGACTTATTTAACCGGCCAACTTAAATCTAGCCCCCCCTCCTCCCCCCAAGCATGTGGTACAGCTACCTAAATATGTATGACGTGACTTATTCAACCGGTAGCTTAAATTTGGTCACCCTCCATAGCATGTGGCACAGTAACAGCAATTATAATTACGAAAGAAGCATATAAACATGTATGAGATAAAGAATCTATAAGAGGCCACTTTTGACAAGATTTTGACGTGACTTATTCAACCGGCCAACTTAAATTTGGTCACCCTCCATAGCATGTGGCACAGTAATAGCAATTATAATTACGAAAGAAACATATAAACATGTATGAGATAATGACGTGATCTATAAGAGGCCACTTTTGACAAGATTTTCATTTGTTAATCACTTCCTATTACTCGCTTCAAGAACCAAGCTGAAGCATATAAAATGCATGAGAACACTACCTCAAAGACCAAGTGCGTTCTTGAGTTGCTACCTTTTAATATGCAATGATCACAATTTTGCTAAAATGTATGGCATAAGAAAAAGGAGAGAAACTTCCTGGTGATCTGATTAATATTTAACTTGTATGGTTCCAGTACCTAGCCACTTTCCTCTCTTTGTTGCCATATTTTGTGCTCAGCTGCCTACATATATCAACAGGGAAATAAAGCTCAATGAGAACCGTGAAATGTAACATACCAGAAAATTTACATAACCACAAAAATATTAGCATAAAATGATGATGAAAGTGTCAAAACAAAGATGAACTGACCCGAACATTCTCTTACAGAAACATTAGTTGGGTCCAAAAGCGTGGCTGCATGAAACCCAAAATAAACTAATTATCTTCATAAATGTAAATAAAGATATTTTAACAAGTTCATATGTTGATCCCATAGCAAAAACCATTCTGAGGTTTATTTTTGCCTACTAAACAGGTTAATCCAGGGAGTAACACAAAACAATAAACAATTAAACGGATTCTGATGTTTCAATGTAATATGTACGAACCTATTCTATATCCTTACTCAAGGGCGTCTATGCCTTGAACAAAATAAATATACCCTAGACGAGTGTGGGCCTTGATGTAATTTGGATCAATTGCAATTGATTTCTGGCAGTCAAGGATTGCTTCTGCATACTGGCAGGTCTGGATATAAGCAGCTGCCCTGAAAAAGAAGCACCCATTCACCATAATGTAACCAACATATCTTACTATCTTATAATGCATAAACCACTTCTAAAAATAGTATACTTAATTTTAAGCCTTACAAGTGTATAAGCTTAAAGTACAATTCATTCAAGCACAACTACACAACCAATACTACTTATAGAAATTCCCCTCATATTTAATTCTAACATACAATTAATACTAACATTAAATACAATAAATAAACATTATGTACATTAAATGCAATTAATTAACTGGTCAATAAATACAATTAATGCACTTATTAAAACACCCCTTACATAAAAAATACAAATTATCAAGCATATTGTACAACCAACTTAAACACAATTCCTGCATTAAATGTCACTAATACAAATAATAAAGCACATTATACAAATATTCAAGCCCGAACGGGCAACGAGCCAAATGGGCTCGAGCCCGAACGGGCTCGGGCCAAAGGGGCTAGAGCCTGAACGGACACGAGCCAACGGGCTCGAGCCCGAACAGACACGAGCTAAACGAAAATTTTGTTATCCGTAAATTTATTGTCAAAAAGAACATAATAAACTAAAATACATGATTCACCGTAAAATTTTATTTCAGGGTACCCGCCGCCGCAACGCGCGGGTACCCTGCTAGTTAAATATAAAACATGAACTCCAATTATTTGAGTAGATAAGTCACCTGTCACAATAATAAATAGCATTATCACCACCAAGTGCTATAGCAACATTGTACAAGTCAATTGCAGCAGGATACATCTTTGATTGCATAGCCTCGTTACCTACATGAATAAATGCAGTTAATATATCTTTTCCAAATTTTACTTCTGTTGTAAATGATGTTACTCTAATGTCATGAGGATTGTAAAATTTATATTGTCTTGCAATGGCATTCAAAAAAGTGAGTTCCATGTTGAGACATGGATGGTATGATATAAGAAGATGCAAATGTAAGAGATAATCACAAGTTCACAAGGTTTGACAAAAAATTACCTTGTAGCTTGAAGATCTCAGCCAAATTTTTAACATCGAATTCCTTGCAGCCGGATTGTTTCATATCCTTGAATGAAAGCATGCCCATTGTCAGAAGCATATTATGGAAGAAAAATCATAGCAAAATATGTTGAAGCAATTTCATAATGAACAATGCAATTCAGGGTTTGATACAACGGAAAAGATCATCTTGATATCATGTGTTCTTCCTTTTCTTCCAAAAACGGCCTTTTTGAAGAAAATCGATATGTCACAGTAAGAGTGTAAGACCACATCTTTCAACTCCAAAAGACTAAAACAGTAAGAGTGTAACTGTGTAAGACCATCTTTAAACTTCAAACATGAAAAGACACGTTCCAGCTTCAAGACTAGTAGTTTATTTTTCCAATCGTTAAGACCCATTCTATATATACACAAAATTGTCACCAATATAGGCAACATTGGAATATCTCAAGAGCGGCACAAAATCATATTTTCTTTTTTGCGGTACTGGTACCTGATAACTTTTCCTACTGTGGTATTATACTCACCAGGCATTACAAATTTGATTAGCAGCCACACAACATCATAACTTTAACTTATTTATTACTAACTTTTGAAGGAGTTCTGAAACCTTATTTGCTAAATAACATGGGTTTCATAGTCTTAGTCCTTAAAATTCTACTGGACAATTCTTACAAATATAGTTGCCGCAAAACAAAGATAACTGAACTGGTTACAAATTTTTTATATGGGGGCAAACATAGGCACTCCTCAAGGCCGAGGATTCACATCACTACAAACACACTTTAAGAGATACAGAACTTCATGGTAATAACATGAGAATTGACAAAAACAAAATTAAAAGTCGGTATCATACCGGAAAAGCACTGTGAGACAGGTTTTTAGTTATTTGAAGTGCCTGTTCATCATCTCCACTGGCTGTAGTCCTAAAGTATAGAACCTTTTCATGGTCACCGACAAGCTGACCACGAAGTTCATCCTCACTTACCCCTGTCATAGAGAGAGAAAAAAAATCATACTCTGTAAAATTGCTTAAGTCTCTTACCAATTCCAATAATAATATTGGTGTTTGTATTATTGTGCGAATGTGGCAAAGTGTCCTACTAACGAGAAATCACGAATCCTAAATTTTTACATAGATTGAGTTTGCTTTTGAAACTTTTACAGATCAAGGGTTCCTAAACTACGGGACCAACATCCTAAACTTAACTTGATGATAACAATACAAGTAAACAAACCTTAACCAATGTTTGCCAACCGGTTTACCAATCAGTTCCGGGTTCAACCGGCGGTCAAACCGTTTTGGAGAAAAATCCAGCCAATCCAGTTATAATTAGTCACCTGTTATGCACATTTGGACTTTTCTAAGGAAAAAATCGGTTTTCCCAGCCGGAAATGTACTTATGCATAGCGAGAACACAACGCATTTCGAAACACGACAGCTAACATGTTATGCAGAATGATATGACTCACGAAAAAGATTGACTGTGAATATGAACAATCCAAGACCAAGAACTCTGGGGAACCAAAAACTTGAGTTACAATCTAACTAAAGCAAGACAATCAAGACATTCACAAGAATAGTCTGAAATAACAACACTCTACGACTTTAAGACCATCAAACAAAAAGTCTATATACAATTCTGAATAATGTAGTTTATTCGTGTTTCAAGATCCTGATTAGCGCATACATTAGAATGTATAAAAAGGTAATGAATTTTAAGCAAGTGGAATGAACCTTGATAATGGTCGAAACAAGGGGAAGGAACATTTGAAAAAAGTCTTTTTATTATCAAACCACCATGGGATCTCATATTGGAGAAATGCCATGGCTTCTCAAATTTAGCGTTTACACTATTCTACTGAGCATTCCTCAGTATTGTATACTTGTCAAACCAAACAAACACTTGCTGTCATTTAAAATTTGCAAAGCATTCCCATGCACATGTATATAGGGGAGGGCAGTAAAGTAGTCACAATTAAGAGCATAGCTCAGTGCAAACAAGTAAAACTTGATTATATATATATATAATATAATATATAATATATATATATAATATATAAATTAAACTATATATATAATATATATATATTATATATAGGATTTGCTGTTCATGTGGATGTACCAAGCTTAAAATTAGATTAAAATAAGCACACTTATGGGAGCCGTTGGATGTACCATCTTAGATGAGATTTAGTTTAATTGAATAATTAAATAATATGGCAGTATCTGTAATTTCATTGCTTTGTGAGTGCCATTTTTTTAACTCACATGATACATTTATGCCTGCTCCCCACGTGCTCTCCATTAATTCTTTGATATTATATTATTCATTATTATTATTATATATTATTATTATATATTATTATTATTATTATATTATTATTATTATTATTATATTATTATTATTGATTATTATATTATTATTATTATTTTCAGTTTTATATAGTTTGGACAATTTGTGTATATTTTTCTTTTCCGTCCACTTGATACAGCTAGCGGGTTTTTTTTTATTTTTTTTTATTTATTTTTTTTTTTTTTCGTTCATGGTTTCTCTTTTTCATTCACTTCGAACTGATACAGATGAGTAGATTGCAAATAAATCAACGGTGGGTTAATTTTTGTCATACATTTTATGAGTAAAGTGTGCCTTTTCTATACACTTAGTTCATAATTATCATTTTTAATGACACCACTAAATTTTTTAACAAATTTTGTAACAATTTTTGAGTTGAAGTTTCTTGGAAACACAATATTTATTTGTTGTGTTTAAAGCTAGTTTATGAAGATAACGGCAGGACCTCGATCGGGTGAAAAAAAGTTAATTTTATTAGGCTTTGTATCATAATAAAAAATGTTTTAGATAGAAATTGATAAAAATGTATGTTCAAATAATATCATATTTGACAATGTGTCAATATTGTGTGTCAATTAAGTGTGTCAATATATTTAGCTAAAAAATTCTTGTGTGTGGTCAATAATATGGTTTTGAAAAAATGTGTCAAATGTGTTCAATTATTCATAAGTATGTATTAGTGTGTACAATATACTTAGGCTAAAAAATTTGTGTCAACAATATCGTGTTGACAATGTGTCAAATTTCATAATGTGTCAATATCTTTAGCTAAAAAAATTTGTGTGTGCATAATGCATATTGTGTGTCAATTACAAAAAGTTCATGTGCAAGTGTCAATATATTAAAAAAAAATCGTTTTGCCAATAATATGTCGATTGTGGTGCAATTAAAAATTCGTGTTGTTGTTGGTCAATAATATATCAATGTGTGCTATTAAAAATTTCGTGTGTGTGTCAATTAATACTGTCAATTGTCGTGCAAGTTTTCCTTGTGTGTAATTAAAAAATTCGTGTGTGTGTGCAATGATAATATCAATTGTGTGTCTATTAAAAATTCGTGTGTGTGTCAAGTAATACGTTTAATTGTGTTGCAAGTGTGTCAATTGTGTGTCAATTAAAAATTCTGTGTGTCAATAAATTCAATGTGTGTCAATTAAATTCGTGTTGTGTGTGTCAATTATAGCGACACACTATGTTTATCACTTAATTTTTTTAATACGTATTTTTATAATGACACAATAATTTTATACTCATTTTTGTGTCACCAATAATTTTATATAAATATCAAAACTCAAAATTAGAAGAGAGGGGAAAAAAAACACGTGATTGTGGAAAGTGAAATTTATTGGCTAAAATACTTGACACCTTGTATAGCATTTAGTACGTATAAATTAATTTTAATGGTACAACATTTGCAATTGCCATTTGTGTGTCATTTAATTACAATTGTGCCACTCCTGCATTTAAGTTTTAATCTTATCTATGATGCTTGATCTAATGGTTCACAACTGTGCCTATTATATCTATTTTAAAAGTGTTCACCACAATAACGCCTCCCTATATAGATATATATATATATATATATATATATATATATATATATATATATATATATATATATATATATATATATATATATATATATATATATATATATATATATATATATATATATATATATATATATATATATATATATATATATATATATATATATATATATATATATATATATATATATATATATATATATATATATATATATATATATATGTGTATATTTTTTAGTATTGATTGGTAGCTGAACATTCGATCGATTTAACTTGTTTCCTAACTTCATTATCACTAAAGGGTTCGTCAAAATTTTTCATAACAACTTCAGGGGATGAAGCATCAGTATCACTAAAGAATTCGTCAAAATTTTTCATAACAACTTCAGGGGATGAANCGAGAAACAAAAAATGGAGGAAGTTAACCTTTGAAGTATTGATTGGTAGCTGAACATTCGATCGATTTAACTTGTTTCCTAACTTCATTATCACTAAAGGGTTCGTCAAAATTTTTCATAACAACTTCAGGGGATGAAACATCAGTATCACTAAAGAATTCGTCAAAATTTTCCATAACAACTTCAGGGGATGAAGCATCAGTATCACTAAAGGGGGCGGGACACTCGATGTTGGCTGACGCTTTCTTTTGGCCGCAACCGAAGGGGATGAACACTCGATGTTGGCTGGCGCTTTCTTTTCGCGCTTTCTTTTGGCCGAAACCTTACCCATATCACTCCCTTGGAAGAATGGACAAACCCTAACTGTTTTCAGAGTTGTGAGAATTTTAGATCAAGGGCATAGTGATTGTTCAAGCTTAAGATTGTGTTTTGGTCGGGTATGTATATTGATACTGCTCAAGTTTTGGGCTTCGGGTTAAGTGTTCATTGGGCTTAAATTTAGCATATGTTTAGGCCGAGTTTATAGATAGAAACAAAACTGGTTGGGCCGTATATTTTATTGAGGAATGTGAATATGGGGCTCTCTCACATTTAAAGCTTACATGCGAAATCATAAAAAATTACTTCGTTTTAACAAAGAAGAACATCAAATCTTTGTTTAAAATAATATTTTCGTGACGAGCCCAATACGACGGCCCACCTTTTGCTACCCACCAGACCATGGAGGCCCACGTTTGGCGCGGTTTTTTGCTATACTTATCGGTTACTCGGTCGTATCACACATGACTGGTATCTTCTTTCCTCCTCTTCTCTCTTCTTCAACGAAAAGCCACTTCGAAGTCAAAACCAATTGACGGGCTGTTTGGTTGTTGAACTGTTAAGGTTTTCTATTTCTTTTTATTTTATTTGTTATTTTATTATTTTTTTATTAATATTACTAGATTTTAGGCCCGCCCCGGTGGGGCGGCTAGCTTTAAGAATTGTACGATAAAATTAATAGCTAAATAAGTGTGAACGTGTAGTCACATCCATGAGACGAAAATGAATAAAATAAACATGCCATTATCAAGAAATAATAACGTTAAACAAAATCTAACGTTCAAAATAACCGAATTACATATATAGTTTATAATCTTAGAAGAACTTCTCTATATACAACGTTGGTTGTAGAGTTGGTGTAGTTGCTGTCTTTGTCACAACACAACGCTTTTAGACCTTTCTTGCTTTTTACTCTTGAGACGACTACATAAAGTTGTCAGTGGGAAAAAAAACTGACCGTTCCAAATATAGCCCAACCTTAGACAATGTTTGGCCTTGACTTTTGTTTATAGTCATGGCAAAACAACGTTTCGGTGGATGATATGGTTTAAATGATAAAATAAGTACTAAAATGTTTGATATGAATAGCACTAAAGGATATAATTTTAAAACTCAAAAATTAAGAAAAATGTCATTTGCAAAATCTGGGTGAACAAATTACAAATCAAACATATTTGTTAATTAAGTGACAAATTTCTTTCTATAAGCCCATGTTGCATGAACAAAATACATTACTTTCATGCTTAAAAATGCCAAATTCCATCATGAGCAATCTCAAAATGAAATAGACGGATCGTTTATGAATATCGTGAATTTCAAACATCCGTATTATCACTTCATCATCCTGCAATTATAACAAAATTAATTGGTCATATCCCATAACTGAACTTGTGTAAATTTACTAATTTTGGTAATTGAAAATTCTCAAAATAGGAAGCAAAAAATACCATGTTCCCAACATCTATTCCCTTATNCCGATAAGATACAATTACCCACTAAAAACTTGATAACTTTTTAACTAAATACCTTTTGGCAGTCTTTTAGTCATAGTTTTTAACCAGAAGCTTGCTACATAAATATATTATAAACTACATATTCGAATTTGGTTCTAGTGCCACGTAGATTTGCATCAGTAGCTTAGGCTTCTCACTTTTACAACTGTGTTGCTATGATGCAAAAACATGTTTACTGCCAAAAAAAAAATTCAGTGATTAATTGTAATATACTATGTGTTTTTGTTAGACATTGGGCGTAGACTAGTGCCATATTAGTCTAATATTTAAGTTAATTTTATGTTGGGTGGTGTTTAATAAATGAAGCAAATTGTGGGATGAGATTACCATGTAACCCGATAACCCGATAGAACCGACCCGATAACCCGCAACCCGATAGACCCGAACCCGATAGACCCGATACCTTATAGGGTCGGGTTGCGGGTTAGTTTTTCTTTGTTCAAAACCCGATAGACCCGACCCGATAAGCCGTTTTGACACCCCTACCTGCAATTATAACAAAATTAATTGGTCATATCCCATAACTGAACTCGTGTAAATTTACTAATTTTGGTAATTGAAAATTCTCAAAATAGGAAGCAAACTTTTAAATAGCATAATATGAGTTTTTATTTATATTTAACGTACATAGTAAAAAGATATTTTAATAGATGAAAATTTAAAACTAATATTTATTTTAAAAGTATTTAACGTATAGTAAAACTGATTCGTACATTTATAAAATTTTGTAAGTTTAATAGATGAAAGTCTAAAAACTAGTGTGTGTGTGTGCTTGTTGTGAACATTTTCCACCTATGACATTAACACTTAATAAGCATGATTACTTTCAAGATAATTCCAGCAAGATAGTATCAACAAAACTAAAAGCATGCTGGGGTAATCACCAAAGATATATGGTATTTGAAAATAAAGCATCACTTACTTCGAACATTCCATAGGCGAACAATATCCATTCAAACTTGACTAAACATGGGTGAAAGAGTTTATGACCCTCCATTTTATGCCCATAACGTCCACTTTCATCTCCCGCAAGGAGTTGACCAACCTACAAAAAACCACCGACAACCTCGTTCTAAAAAGAAAAGCAAAAAAAGATTAAAGTCCTCTTAATTTGGATACAAAAAGCAAAGTTTAAGACCTTGATCCGCTAATGTCTAAAAGCAACATTTGATAAGCCTTAATAATAAGTGACTAATTAATTTACATGTAAGGGCTCTTTTAATATTTTGTATTCAACCATGCCTTTGCAATATCATAAACAAAAGAGAATGAATAAAAAAAAAATTAAAAAAAAAAAAAAGCCTTATAATTTAATATATATCATTCAAAGATAAATGGCAATTGATTATTTCACAGTTTCAACACTAAAGATGTCAATTTCAAGATTTTTCACACTCATCAATTTCTCAAGTCACAGTTTCTATAAATGATCATAAATAGAGTTAATATAAGCAAAATTAAAGGTAAATTGTACACATTTAATCACTAAATGATGCCACCAATATAAACAATGAAAAACTTCCTATAATCACTTAAATAGCATGAACAAAAACCGAAGTGGATGCTTTCAAAACTTCTTTTTTTGATATATAATTTTTACCCATTTG
>LBNU01010125.1:70883-84503 GCA_014162995.1 Artemisia annua
AACAAAAACAAAATACAAAATTTGAAAAACCAACAAAAAAAATACAAAAAAAGAAAATTTTCAAAAACACAAAAACAATACAAAACCAAAAATACAAAAATATTCTTCTCACAACATGTCTCTCGTATAATCTGTATTATGTACGTTTCTAGAAATGTCATTCAACAATGACATGGATATGTACATATGCTTGAGCGGGAGTTCATTTAAATGTTTTCTAAAACATGTCGTTTCTCAAATTTATTCACAATGGCTTTTGTATACTTCAGTACGAAACCCGGACTTCAATGATGACTTCTGATTATTTCAGATCAGGACTCGAACGCTCAAAACCAAAATTCTTTTCAAAAAGTTTGAGTATAAACAAACGAAAAGATTTCAAGCAAAAACTCGTTTTCACAAAAATGACTTGTGTACATTTCAGTACATAACTCGCATTTCAAAAACATAACTCCTTCCAAACCCTTAAAATTGATTTTAAACTCTATGTTTAAAAATGTGCTTTCTTTAAAGGGGAGAATAAAAATCATAAGAAAAATGTTCCGATTTCATGCAAAAACAAATCCGTCTATCTCTCCAAAAACTTTTTCTACTAATCAGTTGATATCAAAAATATCACGATATGCTATTTTTGAGGGGGAGAAGACGTGATTAAATGTGATCAAAATGGTTTAAGGATTGTGGCAGAATCTCGAGCTCATTCGAAATGACTTAAATGTCAGTACTCAACTCAGATTTAACCCTCGAATTGACGAAACAAAAAGTTAGTATTCGAAAGGATTTATCCGAGTAGAAAGTACCGTATCGAGAAACTCTTCTTAAATATATACTTTGACGGGTCTAACTTCCTTTCTAAGGAATGTTAACAACTTCAAGTTAGTTATTAGGGCTAGTTATCACCTAAAAGCTGACAGTGGATCCCTTTAACTAAGAAACGTAAATGTGTCCCTCGTGTATATGTCTATTAAGAATGGATCAATTCAAAAAGTGTTTACTCCTCCCGCATGTGTAAATTTCCGAAATAATATATGAGCACATGAGAAGGGGGAGTCCTTCAAATGAAATCAAAACTCTCAAAATGTTAACAAAGTATGTGTTAGCCTTGAAAATAATGTTATATGTGGAAATTGCAATAGTAGCAAAGCACAAGGACTAGTTCTATCAATAGGACTTAGTTTACGTGACTTGTAGTATAAATACTCTCCTAGTGGCAACTAGGAGAGATGGATGTTCATTTTGTAATAAGAAGTGTGTGTGTTTTCCTTCTTTCTCTCTCTAGAAAACACACACATCTTCCCCCAATTCTTTAATCTAATATACCATGTTTACTCTTTATTTCGAGCATCCTCGACTTCCTGAAGATTGATTCTTGGTTATAACAAGTGGCATCAGAGCTAACCAGGGGCGATTCGTGGTGTTTTTGGGTGTTTTGGTGGCTATTCGAATTGGTTTGGTGGAGATTCGTGGGTGTTTGCACCTTGGGCTTCATCAAAATCTTTCGTATAGGCTACTAGCGATTAGTGAGTTTGGTTTTTGGGTTGTTATGGTGATTTTCGTGGGTTTTTAGGTTAATTCGTGGCTGGTTATTGATGTTCGTGGGTTAGAAATTAGGGTTTTGCGAGTATGGTTTTTGCTTAAGTTTTTTGCGAGTATCAAGCTTCATTTTGCGAGTATCGTTTGAGGTTTGGCGAGTATGCCCTAATTTTCCTTATCCACTCTTGCGAGTAAGGAATCAGTATTGCGAGTATGTTGCTAGAAAATTGCGAGTATGGAAATACTTTGCGAGTAAGGAGCAGAAGTTTGCGAGTATGGTTGCGAGTAAGCCTTTGGGTCTTGCGAGTATGCTTTAGATCTTTGCGAGTATGAGCTGCGAGTAGTGAATATTTCTTGCGAGTATGAGCTGCGAGTAGTGAATGGGTCTTGCGAGTATGGCTGCTAGGAATTAGCGAGTAAGAACCTGGGTTTAGCGAGTATCAATTGCGAGTATGGGAAAGGGTTGCGAGTATGGGGCTTCTTATTGCAAGTATGGTTCAGATTTAGCGAGTATGAATCCTATGTTTAGCGAGTATGGGGCTACACTTTGTGAGTATGAGAAATAAAAAAAAAAAAAAAAAAAAGTTTTTTGGCGGGAAAATTTGAGTAAAATTTATTTTCTACGGGAGCTTAAACGTTCAATTTTTACGCGAGATTCAAAATTTGGTATAACGTTGAAAATTTTGACCAAAAATTCAAATTTTTTGGCCAAAATTCAAATTTTTCGGTAAAATTTGGCGTAAAAATTTTTATAACTCAAATTTTTCGTGCAACCTTAGACTCGCATTTCATAGTGATTTTCAAAGTTTGGGCGAGAAATTTTTCAACTTCAATTTTTGGAGGGAAATTTGGAAATCACTAAAATAAACCCTAATATCACCACACCCAATACTTGATATTATTGGTACACCTTATACAAGAACATGATTCATTAACTTGTTTCATTACATGAATACCAATATATCACCTCACCCACTTCATGATATTATTGGTAGACCATATACTGAACATGATTCATTTATTTGTTTCATTACATAAATACCAATATATCACACCTCAAAACACACCACGTTTTGCTTAAAAAGATCCTGATCAAGAATCATAATACAATGACGATGGCTAATATCAGAAGTTTGTGACTACAAGGAGAATTCTTTATTTTTTGCTTGGGGTTGAAGTGAAGTCTTACGGATGCGTACTTATTTATCTCAAAGTCTAGGGGTGGATGGATGCATGACTTTCGAAGATACTTGTTGGGCACATACATATGTTAACCTAGGAGTTACATTAATGGTGACGACGACTTGGTTTATCTAGTTTTCATAGGTCAAGGGGTGGACGGACGAAGACCTAGTTAACTATCACTTAAAGGAGTTACGTTGTAGTGCTCAGTGTCACACGTAGTTGTGGATAATCAAGAGGTGTTACGTCTCATACTTGATGGTTGGTTGGTTGAAGAGTATTGAGTACTTAGGGATTCGATGGAGTACGAACTCTCTACACCGTTCTTAGTCACTACAAGAACCACAAGCTTAAGTCACAAGTCTGGGGAATCTTACTTCATTCTCAAGTTTCATATTGAGTTTTCCTGCATGAGGTTAATGGAAATAGCCGTCGTTGTTGATTCAGAGGTTGATAAAGAGTTAGACAATTTCAAATGGTATCGTTAGTAGATTGGGATTATCGACATCTTCACACGTGCTGATTATGGTCTATGCTAAAGGTGCTTCCGGTTACAACTACATATACACATTGGTATGCTGATTTCGATGAGATCGCAATCATCAGGGGAGAGAAATGTGTACTAAATATGTACTTTATGAAGTACTAAAGGTCCATGTGACCAGGCTTAACCGTTTCTACCTTTGTTGATTACATGTGTACGTTATGGGCTGATTATAAGATAGCTGGAATGCATTTGGTGAAGATGAAGATGTTGATACGTTGTACCCCCGAACAGAAAATCTTGAAGAAGGTCGAGTCTACAGTCGTTTTACATATTCCGCTGCATGTTTGAAGACTAAAGACGGTTCGCATGTGTTTATCATAAAAGACTTCTTCAGAGTTAGGGCATTCATCAGAGATGTTGTCAGTTTGGGGGAGAGCACTAATTAGGGGAGAGTGTATTGTAATGGCCAATGTTAATCCCTAATTAGATTCGCTCACATTGTTCCTCTACAAGTCAAAGTGATGGCAGCTGAGAAGACTCAAATGGATAAGTGAAGCTATGGTGCTTGAAAACCACTCTCGGAGCTGCTGTACTTATGTTTTGTATTGTGTTTTACTTAATTGTGCTTGTAGGGAACATTGTAAGCAATTCCCATATAACATTACTTTGGGGAGAGATTGTTAGCTTTGAAAATAATGTTATATGTGGAAATTGCAATAGTAGCAAAGCACAAGGACTAGTTCTGTCAATAGGACTTAGTTTACGTGACTTGTAGTATAAATACTCTCCTAGTGGCAACTAGGAGAGGTGGATGTTCATTTTGTAATAAGAAGTGTGTGTGTTTTCCTTCTTTCTCTCTCTAGAAAACACACACATCTTCCCCCAATTCTTTAATCTAATATACCATGTTTAACCTTTATTTCGAGCATCCCCGACCTCATGAAGAATGATTCTTGGTGATAACAGTATGTTTTATGATCATAAACACTTTGAGAAGATTTTCAAGCAAATGGTTTATGGCAACAATAGGATAGTCATGGTGATATAAGGTGACTAAGTTTAGGAAAAACCGTCCTATGATCCGCGAGAGCCGGAGGGATCTACCCAAGGACAATTCCAATAGATTATAATTAGAAGTCCTTAGGTATGATTTGAAAAAAGGAGTAAAGAATGAAAGGAGAAAGAAGGGGTCGAAGAATTAAAAAGAAAAGTAATGAAAAGGGTGAAAAGAAATAGCCCCCCATATGTTCAACCTTAGGGCAGACACCGGGTTCAACTCATATGCTACTGGTTGTTACTAAGATGACACCGGTATTGAAGACAAGACATCATGGACCCAGTGACGCACTACACTTAACCTTCTAGCCACTTGGGTATCTCTCAAAAGGTACTTGTTTCATTCTCACGGAGAACCTTGCATAACCTATCGACCTCTCACTCCGAGATGTGTAGATATTGGAAAGGAGGCCCTCTGCTCTATGCCTCCGACGACAAAATGTGCACTTATTGAGTCTAGAGCCAAGAGATTCATCATAAGATCTCTTAGGAACACATAATATCTCTACACTGGTGATTCTACATCAATGGACACCATATGTAAACTTTAGAGTCCTACGCAGATCTTAGCAATCTTCCAGAACATTTATGGGAAAATGTACAACTGTGCTTCTCAATGATTGAATGGAAACTCCTGCCAGGGTCAACGTCAAACAGCCCTGACAGCAGGTCACTTCGGTAATCTCTTGTGGGTTACGCTTAGTGTTTCGGTGGTTCCAAACGGTCTACAGTCATGGGGTGACCTCCAGCGACTCACCCAATCGTTGATTTACTTCGGTAGATCTTGTAAGCTCTCTCAAGGGCATCCGATTTGGGAACGGCCTTGGTAAGGGTTAGAGAAAGTCTTCACACTATATTGTTGACAATCTCTAATTCCAAACCTGTAAGTACCGGTTGTTTTATTGCTAACTGTTTTATGCAGGTACGACCACCACACTAGTTTCCACATGCGCATACATACATCACAAAGTGAAAGGAAGAATCTACAAAGGAAAGCGTCAAAGATCAAAGTGAAAGAACGGGAACAGCAAATGTATGTATGACAAAGACTAAAGATGCATGAGCATGTTGGAAAGACGTCTAACCTACAAAGACAAAGATGTGACGAAAGGAATATGAATCAACCACAACAAAGAACAAAGAACGAAGTAAAGTCACTCATTAAAGATCACAAAGCATGAAGGAACAAAGACTAAAGACTATTCTACAACGATACACATAGCTCGACAACAAAGAACAAAAAAGACCAAATCATGTAGAGCTTCATTCGAACAACCATCCCTTAGGGGGAGATTGTTAGCGTTTAAGATTTATAGAAAAGTGATGGTCGCTCTCATATTTGTAATATAGTGTGTCGTGTGTAAGAAATAGTTATAGTTTAGTCATTGGGCATTGGACTTGTTAAGCTAACATGTTATATGTTAAGTTATAAAAGCCTTGTAATGTTTAAATGTAAAACCAAGTCCAAGCCCAAGCCCTTTAGGGCATCTTATGTCTTGTACTATAAATACACCTCAAAGGCTCATTTGAGGTGTGTGCTTGAGTGTATGTGTGTGTGCCTCTTGAATAAAAACTCTCTTATTTCATCTCTTTCTCTCTACATCTACACGACATACATATATTATCAAGTCACCATTTTTCCATCTCTTTACTTCATCTTGTGCCTATATTAGTGATAAAGTTGATAAATCCAAGGTCCTACAAAAGATAAATAAACAAAAGAAACTAACTATTGCAATATTGCAGAATAAGCCCTTACCTTATCCTTTCAACATTCCCCCTTAAATTAAGGCTTATAGAAATCCCTTAACTTCAACATGTCACAAAACTTTCTGTGTTCAACAACACTCAATCCTTTTGTAAAAATGTCAGCAACATTATTTTCTGACTTCACTTTAATAGTTTTGATAACACCATCTGAAATTTTCTCTCTTATGAAAAAGAGATCAATTTCAAAGTGTTTTGACCTTTCATGCAATACTGGATTAGCAGCAATCTGCATTGCAATGCTATTATCACAAAACATCTCAATAGGTGTATCAACCTATACATTAAGATCTTTGCAGACCTTCAAAATCCACATAATCTCACAAGTTACATTACACATAACCCTGAACTCTGCTTCAGCAAAGGATCTGGCCAACATAGATTGCTTCTTACTTTTCCATGAAACAAGATTATTGCCCAGATAAACAGCAAAACCAGTTACTGATTTTCTAGTAACTTTACACTTAGCCCAATCTGAGTCAACAAAAACTTTCATACAACAACCATCACTTTTGCTAAAAGATATTCCTTTGCCTTGAGATTCTTTAAGATACCTTAGCACTCTAAAAGCCAATTTTAAATGAGATTGCATTGGACTATGCACTGCTTGACTTAAGCAGTGAACTGCATAAGACAAGTCAAGCCTAGTCAATGTCAAATAAATGAGTTTTCCAACTAGCTTTTGATAGTTATTAACACCAAGCAAAGGTTCATCTTTATCAACACTTTTAAGTTTATTTTTATCAGACACATTAACATATTCAATAGGAGTTTTACTTGGTTTGCATGCAAGCATACCAAATTCATTAAGTGTAGGACCATGTATACAACCTAAATCACGACCATGTTCACCTAAATCTAGAGAGAGAAAGTGAGATGTAGAGAGAGAGAGAGAGTGGGAGGATCACTATGTGTAAAATGAAGAACTTGTATTATTCCAAAATGATCAACCAAATACAAATGATGGAATCCTGTGCCTTATATAGTGCAAGGCATAGTAGTTTCAAGGCTTATACATATTTAGCCCTTGAACTTTCTAGTTATTGAATATTGAACATATAACTTCTTAAAACACTTTCTAACGCAACCTATTACATGATTCTAGAATATAATGACCGACACTTCATAATATAAAAAATACAATGCTAACAATCTCCCCCTAAGTGTTGGTCATTGAAGGTTGCGTGACGTCTTCATCTTTGTTTTTAAACTTTAACATTCATTGTTCTTGACGTCTTTAGAAGTCATTAGATAAGTTATAGTTCTTTGTCCATCGTTCTTTATTCCTTCATGCTTTGTGATCTTTGTATTATGAATTTTCTTTGTTCTTTGTTGTTGTGATCGTTCATCTGCCTTTTGTCACTGCTTCGTCTATGTAGGTTAATCGCCTTTCCAACATGCTCATACATCTTAAACCTTTATCATACGTACATTTGTTGTCGCTGTTCTTTCACATTGATCTTTATCACTTTTCTTTGTAGATTCTTCTTTTTGGCGTAGAATCTTTCTTTGACTGTTGCTAACCTTTGATCTTTGTGAGAACTTTCCATTGACGTTGAGATGTATGTATGAGCATGTGGAAACTAGTGTGGTGGTTGTACCTGCATGAACTTGTTAGTAATAAATCATCCGGTACTTACAGGTTCGAAATTAGAGATCGTCAACAGTATATTGTGAAGACTTTCTCCAACCCTTACCATGGCCGTTCCTAATCGGATACCCTCGAAAGAGCTTACACAGACATACCCAAGTACACCCACAATTAGGTGAGTCGCTGGAGATCACCCCACGACTGTAGACCGTTTGGTATCCACCGAAACACTACGCGTAACCCACAAGAGATTACCGAAGTGACCTGCTGTCAGGGCTGCTTGATGTTGACCCTGGCAGGAGTTTCCGTTCAATCATTGAGAAGTACATAAGTAAATTCTTTCATAAACGTTCTGGCAGATTGCTAAGATCTGCGTAGGACTCTAAAGTTTACATCTGGCGTCCATTGATGTAGAACAACCAGTGTAATAATATTGTGTGTTCCTATGAGATCTTTTGATGAATCTCTTGGCTCTAGACTCAATAAGTGCACATTTAGTCATCGGAGGTGTGGAGCAGAGTACCTCCTTTTCAATATCAACACACTCGGAGTGAGTGGTCAATAGATTACAACGGTTCTCCGTGAGAATGAAACAAGTATCTTTTGAGAGATACCCGAGTGGCTAGAAGGTTTAAGTGCAGTGCGTCACTGGGTCCATGACGTCTTGTCTTCAATACCGATGTCACCTTAGTAACAATCAGTAGCAAATGAATTGAACCCGGTGTCTGACCTATGGTTGAATATATGGAGGGCTCATTTCTTTTCACCCTTTCTCATTTCATTTCTTTTTAATTCTTCAACCCCTTCTTTCCCTTTCATTCTTTACTCCTTCTTTTAATCATACCTAAGGACTTCTAATTCTATCTATTGGAATTGTCCTTGGGTAGATCCCTCCGGTTCTGGCGGATCATAGGACGGTTTTTCCTAACCTTAGTCACCTTATATCACCATGACTATCCTATTGTTGCCATAAACCATTTGCTTGAAAATCTCTCAAAGTGTTTATGATCATAAAACACATTTTTGTTAACACATTGAGAGTTTTGCACTTTTGAAATACTCCCCCTTCACATGTGCTCATGATATGTTAAGATAAATTTGCACATGTTGGGTAGAGTTGGCACTTTTTGAATTGATCCACTCTTAATAGACATATACCCGAGGGACACGTTTACGTTGCTTAGTTAAAGGGATCCATTATCAGCTTTTAGGTGACAACTAGCCCTAATAACTAACTTGATGTTGTTAACATTCCTAAAAAGGAAGTTAGACCCGTCATGGTAAACATCTAATTAAGAGTTTCTCGAAATGGTACTTTTCTACTTGGATAAATCCTTTCGAATACTAACATTTTGTTTCGTCAATTCGAGAGTCAATTCTGAGTCTAGTATAAGACTTTTATGTCTTTACTTACGAGCTCGAGATTCTGCCACAACTTTTGAACATTTTTGATCACATTTAATCACGTCTTCTCCCCCTCAAAAATAGCATATCATGATATTTTTGCTATCAATTGATTAAATACAAAGCATTTGGAGAGATAGACGGACTTTTTCGCATGAAATTTGGAACATTTTCTTTTTCTTTTTATACTCCCCCTCAAAGAAAGCATATTGTTTAAACATAAAGTTTAAAATCAATTTTAAGGGTTTTAGAGGGAGTTTTTTCTTTGAAATACGAGTTATGTACAGAAATGTACACAAGTCATTTTGTTTTGAGGCAAAGTGCTTAAAAAGTTTTAAAACCTTTGATTGATTAAGCACTTTCCTTTCTTTTGAAGCCGGGGTTTCGTACTGAAGTATACGAAAGCCATTGTTAAGAAAATTTAGAGAAACGACATGTTTTAGAAAACATTTAAATGAACTCTCGCTCAAGCATATGTACATATCCGTGTCATTGTTGAATGGCATTTCTAGAAACGTACATAATATCGATTATACGAGAGACATGTCGTGAGAAGAATATTTTTGTATTTTTGAATTTTATACTGTTTTTGTGTTTTTGAAAATTTCCTATTTTTTATTTTGTTTTTGTTGGTTTTTCAAATTTTGTATTTTGTTTTTTCAAAAATATATACAGCGAAGCGGTTTTGAAAATGTTTTTCAAGAAGATTCGAGTAGACGTTCTAACTCCTCAGGGGTTAGGCTTCGCATGCCAATTCGTCGAACTAATTCGTCAAACCTTTCTTTTGGAAGGGCTTTAGTAAATAGATCGGCAAGTTGGTAATCCGTCTTAACGAAATGAATTTCAACTGTACCCTCTTCTACGTGCTCTTTTATGAAGTGGTAGCGGACTCTAATATGCTTCGTCTTAGAATGATGCACGGGGTTGCACGAGATGGCTATGGCACTTTTCGAGTCACAATACATAGGTATGCGGTCGAAATGAAAACCATAATCTGTGAGCTGTGTCCGCATCCAAAGAACTTGGGCACAACACGCAGATAGAGACACATACTCGACTTCCGCGGTTGACAGTGCGGTGCAATCCTGTTTCTTAGACGACCAGCTTACTAGCTTTTCACCCAAAAATTGTGCTCCGCCTGATGTACTTTTTGCTGTTACTTGGTCACCTGCATGGTCGGCATTTGAAAATGCAGTTAGATTAAACCCCGAATCCTTCGGATACCAAAGTCCCATGTTAATGGTTCTTCGGAGATACCGAAAGATCCGTTTAACCTCTTTGAGGTGAAGTTCGGTAGGCTTTGCCTGAAACCGTGCTAAGAGACAAACAGCAAATTGTATATCTGGTCGACTAGCAGTCAAGTACATGAGAGGACCAATCATACTCCGATATTTCTTCGGATCTATGGGTTTCCCGAACAAATCAGCACCAATTTTCGGTGAAGTGACCATTGGAGTACCAACAGAGTCACAATCTTCCATGCCATGTTTCTTTAAAATCTCAATTGTATATTTAGCTTGGTTGATAAAAATACCACTAGGGGACTGACGTACTTGTAAACCAAGAAAGAATTTTAGTTCCCCCATCATGGACATTTCAAATTTGCTTTTCATGAGATTTTCAAATTGTTTTGAAAGATTAGGATTGGTTGATCCAAAGATGATGTCATCTACATAAATTTGAACAATTAAGATGTCATCTTTGTGTTTTTTAGTAAACAAAGTTTTATCAACCGTTCCTGTGGTGAAATTGTTTTTCAGCAAGAAAGAAGACAGTTCGTCATACCACGCCCTTGGAGCCTGTTTCAAACCATAAACGGCTTTCTTAAGCCTGTAGACATAGTCCGGATGTTCTTTGTCAACGAATCCCTCTGGCTGCGTCACATACACTTCCCCTTTCAAAGTTCCATTCAAGAACGCAGTCTTAATGTCCATCTGATAAACGGTGATGTTTTTGTGAGCGGCATAAGCTAAGAAGATCCTGACTGCTTCAAGTCTAGCAACGGGTGCGAATGATTCTTCGAAATCTATCCCTTCTTCTTGCGGATATCCTTTAGCCACAAGACGAGCTTTGTTGCGGATTACAGTCATTTCTTCATCCAATTTGTTCTTCCACAACCATTTGAGATCAAGAACACGTTTCTCAAGTGGTCTGGGTACAAGTTCCCAACTATCGTGTAAATTGTATGAAAGAATTTCATCCTGCATCGCTTCAATCCACGGGTATTCTGCCATTGCCTCTCGAATGTTCTTAGGTTCTTTCAAACTTAAAGCACAGATGTAGATACATAATTCGAGATCGGTGGCAAGCTGTCTCCTCGTCTGAACTGGCCTGGATGGTTCACCAATGACATGTTCGATTGGATGGTCTTTAGTCCATTTGAGTGTAGAAGGGTACCTTGAATTCAACATATGCGTGTTAGATGGTTCATGTAACCTCGAAGAAGATGATTCAGATTCAGAAGCAAACGGGTTTTCAAAAACTTCTTCTTCTTCGTCTAACGTAGCATTTTGTTGTGAAGATTCTCCTTGAAAAGTTGAATTTTGGTTTTGCTCATCAACTCTTGGTAGAACAATTTCAATCACTGGAGATGCTGGAGTAGATGTTGATGATGTTGTTGAGGGAGTTGGTGCTTGAGTTTCGACTGTTGTAGATGCATCTTGTGTTTGTGGTGGTGGTGGTTGTTGATGTTGAGCGGGTGCAGCGGAATGTTGTTTAGATGCATTTGTCGAATTTCCACCATAATATTCATCAAACATGAACTCGAAGAAGTTTTCCAGTTCTTGACTTGTCGGTTTATCTGGTGTAGTTGACTGAGCTCCATTAGGTACGAGTCCTGAACTGATATGTCCAGAAGTTTTTCTGTTATGTTCGGGTCCTAATCCGGAATGATTAGAAGCCATTGGATTAACCTAAATCACGACCATGTTCACCTAAATCTAGAGAGAGAAAGTGAGATGTAGAGAGAGAGAGAGAGTGGGAGGATCACTATGTGTAAAATGAAGAACTTGTATTATTCCACAATGATCAACCAAATACAAATGATGGAATCCTATGCCTTATATAGTGCAAGGCATAGTAGTTTCAAGGCTTATACATATTTAGCCCTTGAACTTTCTAGTTATTGAATATTGAACATATAACTTCTTAAAACACTTTCTAACGCAACCTATTACATGATTCTAGAATATAATGACCGACACTTCATAATATAAAAAATACAATGCTAACATTAAGTAACTCCAAATAATACTTTCTTTGTGTCAAGCACAAACCAGTATCATCACTTAACACTTCAATACCCAAAAAATACTTAAGTTTTCCCAAATCTTTTATAAGAAATTTGGTTCTCAAAAACTGCTTCACTTTTTCAATTTCAGTAACATTGTTACCTGTAATAACAATATCATCAACATAAACAAGCAAAATTAAAACACATCATTCTCAGACTTCATAAACAAAGAAAAGTCACTTTTACTTGGATGAAAACCATTCTCATTAAGAGCACTAGTTAACTTTTCATTCCATTTTCTAGGGGGTTGCTTTAAACCATATAAGGATTTGTTTAACTTGCATACCCTTTTGTCATTTTTATCAAAATAACCTTCAGGTGATTGCATGTAAACATCCTCATCAAGTTCACCATACAAAAAAGCATTATTAATATCAAGTTGATATAAAGGCCAGCTATTTTGTATATCAATACTTATTATAATCCTCACTGTAACAATTTTAACAACTGGAGAAAAAGTTTCCTCATAATCTATACCCTCTTTTTGATTATAGCCTTTGGCTACAAGCCTGGCTTTATATCTTTCCACATTTCAATATGAATTATATTTGATTTTCTAAACCCACTTGCAACCAATTGCTCTTCTCCCAGCAGGGAGTTCAACAATTACCCAAGTATTGTTTCTGTCTAATGCTTCTATTTCAAGATTCATAGCATCATTCCATTTGCTATTTTTAGCAGCCTCACTATATGTTTTTTGTTCAATTATCTTATTAAGATTGGTAGAAAACTTGTTAGCATCAAAGAAATATAAAGAAGTGATGGTCATTCGAATCCTAAGAACTTTGTAATGTGTCGTAAACGTATGATAGATTAGTCAATTGGACTTGTGGACTTAGTAAGCTAATATGTTATAAGTTATATTGTATAAGCCTTTTATGTAACAAAAGTCCACCAAGTCCAAGTCCATTAGAAAGCCCATGAGGCCTTTCTCTCTATGTATAAAAGGCACCTAAACTCTCATTTGTAAGGTGTGCTTGTGTGTGTAAGTGTGTGTTTTATAAGAAATTCTCTCTAGTTTCTCTTACTACTTTCTCTCTCTAAAACACATACATATATATCATCAAGTCACCATCTTTACTACATATTGTGCTTGTATTAGTGATAAAGTTGATAGATCCAAGGTCCTACAAGTGGTATCAAGAGCCTAACAATGATTTAGGAGTGTTTTGAGTTGGTTTAGTTCGTGTTTTCAAGCTTGTACCACACGAATTTTTTCAAAAATTTCGTACCTTTCTTGTTCTTTTTGTGTTTTTAACACTCTTTTGCTTACAAACTAGTGTTATAAACCTTTCTCAACATGAAAGT
>LBNU01010126.1:9236-49571 GCA_014162995.1 Artemisia annua
GGCCTCACTTTAAGGGGGCCGGCCATCTGATGATAATAATGTTCTTTGTTTTCTTCTTTCTTCTCAAATCTGAGTCTAGGATTCTATTTTGCATAAAATCAGGAATTGAGATATTTTGTTTGCATAATTATACTTTCAAGAAAAACCTCAATTCATTTCAAAATCATTCTCACGATTAGGAAAACTCATTGTTGAATAATGATAAAAACGTTTTTCTAAAATCATGCATAATAGTCTCACTCTCGTTATCTATAAGTATATAATCCAATATATACTTGTATATGACATTAGAAATGAGCAAAGTTAATTCAAGGAGACTAAAGATTGTTTCTTAGGATAATTTGTTTTTCATAGGAGTCGAAGCAATCTTTACTCCACATTTGTTTCATATAGGCACACACTAAAACAAAATCAAGAACTTCGTTGTCACATTTGTTCCATCACTAGTTTGCCACTAATAGGTGCCTTTACTTAAGTTAGTTGCTTTAGGTGATATTAATTGCTTATTTGTTTATTGGCTTAATATGCATGCTTAATTATGCTTATATGTTAATTTGCTACCATGTATGCTTTTCATGTAAAATCCACTATGAAGATACTTGCCTAGTTGCCTAAAGAGTTGGTCTTGCCCAAAACCAAACCTCAAAACAAACTTCTTTCTGGAAAAACTTTACCAAAAACCTGTTTCTGGCAACCTGAGTCCTCAGGCCTGGGCGGCCCCCTTAAAATTAAGGGTACCGACCACTAATTAAGGGGGCCGGCCACCTGTAGGTCGAGGTTTCCTGTTTGCTTTATGCTTTTTAGCCCATTTCACCCTATTTTGATTCCTCATTTCCCTGAATTCACAAACACATTTTGTCCATCAAATTCAACACATATTATCCTTCCATAAACACAAAATACTATAAATACCTCTCATCATCACAAATCATTGCTCATTCATCCAAACATGTCATCTCCCAACAACCAAAAACCCAAGTTTTCAAGAGTTGCTAAAATCTCCTTCAAGCCCGTATGGAGAAGAAAGCTTGATACTTGTCAAAAATCATCATCAATAAATGATGTTGTCTCTAGCCAACCAATACCCAAGCCTCCAAGCTACCCAAATGATACCACTCTTCTACATCAACAAGACAACCTCACAATCACACTCACCAATAAAATTCCACATTCACTCATCTCACCTCTACCAAATGATCCTTTTGAGGAAGATGCTCAATTTCAAAACAACCACCATCACTCTCATCCAAACATGAATCAAATGACTCATGACCAAACCTCAATCCCAAATCAAAATCCAACTTCACCATCATCACCTACCGCTGAACATAAAAAGTTTGTTGATGAGCTCAAAGAAGCTCATGAGCTAAATGCTCTTCTTGCGTTGCATCTTACTCAACGCAATTTGGATCAACAACCTTCATCCACCAACTCATCACCATCAAACCATTTGTACCATCTTGAGAATCATGTCAACAATTGCATTTGTTGTACATTTCTCCAAGAACAAAACCTTGTTCTCAATGAACGTCTCACTTGGATTGAGCATCTACTTACTAAAACCTCGTCAACATCACTACCATCTAATACTCCATATCCTACACCATCAAACCACTAAATTCAACCACCACTCCCACAATCTCTCAATAAAACCACCAACCCTTTTGTCTCCTAAGCAAGGCTAAGCATCCTCAAGATGGCAACTTAGTACCTTCTTAGTGTAGTTTACTAAGAAAAGCATATATGCATGCTTATGTACTAAAGATTATGTTTTTCACATAATCTATTTTAATAATTTTATTAATGAATGTCTTATTATTGCCATGAATTTAATTTAGTTGTCTTGCTCTATATGTATGCATTCTATATATATATATATATATATATATATATATATATATATATATATATATATATATATATATATATATATATATATATATATATATATATATATATATATATATATATATATATATATATATATATATATATTGTACTCTAAATATTTTTGCAAGCGTTCCATATCTCGATTTCTTCTATGCCCTCAAAACGAGAGGGAGTATACGTCAAGGGGGAGCTCCAAGCTAATCGGGATAACCTTTTTGATGCTAACAAAAGGGGGAGAATTGATATCAACTCACAAAATACTTGTATATATATTAATTTTTGTTTTAATGATTTTAGATTTTGTAATCATCAAAAAGGGGGAGATTGTTGATATAAATAATGCATAAAAACGTTATTTATATTTTTCGATATCTCTACGTTTTGACGATCACAAAATGTAAAAAACATTAAACGTAAGATTACTAGGTAAACAAGTATTAAGTTAGTTTATATCATTTTATCCAACTAAATCACTTAAGGTATAAATAAACAAGTGCTTAATATATTTCATGATCAAAGGGGTATTTATTTAATTATTACAAAGTTTATTAAATAATATAAACATGTTATATAATTTTGAAAAAAACTTTTGGTAATAAAGGAAAATGTTTAAATTATACTAAATATAGGAATTCAAATTTTTAACCAAAATCAGTTAGTTTTTCACCAAATAAACTTTCCCCAGAAAAAGACAAAGAATTCTGCCGTTACAGATGGGCGGCCCCCTTAATTTTAAGGGGGCCGGCCTCCATTTAAGGGGGCCGGCACGCTCCTGTTGTCAGAATTCTTTGCCTATAAATACCACCTCAAACCTGGTATTTTTCCTCACCTTTTGCACTAAAATTTTCAGATCCAATCCTCTCTAAACATCTTTCAAAACCCTTTGATCATAAGATTATTAATCCTTGTTTCAAGTGATTCAATCTCTCCTCATCCATCCTCATCCAAAGTGCAAGAGAAGAATACTCATTCAACATCAAGTTTAAGAAGTTGTTGATTAGTAGTGTATATCGTTTGTGAAGGTGTGGTGTGCTTGTAATTAGATAGATCTAGGTGTGTTAGTTGTGATTAAAAGTTGTGTAAAGAAGAAGAAGTAGTGAAGTAGTGAAGTGGTGTGAAGTAGTGAAGAAGTTGTGGAGTGTATAAGTTGTGTAGAAGTCATGCTAAGTTGTTTAGTGGTGCGAGATTGGTTCTAGCTACAATTAGAACCCGACATTTAGCTTAGTGTCGTAAACTGGTGTAAGCAAAAGTTGTGTAAGGTTTTCTCCGCCATAAGGGAGCTTGTTGACATAGTGAAGAAAACTCCCGAGTTAGGTACTCGGGCAGTGGAGTAGGACGAAGAGGAGATTCGTAGCCGAACCACTATAAATCCTTTGTCTCACGGTGCTATCTTTCTACCTTTATTTCCTTACTTATTTACTTGCATGTTTCATATTATATTTATTAGCATACTTTGTTGTTTATAATTGCAAGTTAAGATCACATAAAATTTGAATCGAAGTTTTCATAACCAAAGTTTTTATAAATTTAAAAAGACGTAAAACTATTCAACCCCCCATTCTAGTTTTCCACATGGGACACTAAATGGTATCAAAGCCGATGGTTCAAGGAAGATCAAAGATCATTGTTGCAATCCAAAAATCATAGAATCAAATCGTTTTCTGATCAAGGTTTCAGTCTGCGTTTTCTTCATTCAACAAAGAGAGAGATGGCCGATCATCATTAGAGGATTAGTGGTTTGTTTATGTTTTTAATCCAATTAGTGAGAGAGACCGATTTGTTTGTCAAGAGAAGAGGGCTGTTTGGGAATCGCAATAGAGAAAGACAAAACTAGAGGAAGTTACTATTGGCGATGCAGACAAGAAGACAAAAAATCATTGTATGCGTTTGGGTTAGCGCTTGTGTATATGTTGGGATTATGGCAGAAAATGGTGAAGAGTTTGTGAGAGATGTTCGGTCAAAGAAAGGAAGATAATTGAATTGAAGAAAATTAAGGAAGAAGATTTGTTGATACATCAGAAGGTCAAGATCAGAAAACACAAAGGAGTTGATTGTTGTTTGTTGCTGATAACGCTCTAATTATACATATTTCTTGAGCATTATACTATATGTTTTATGATCATTTGATGTGAACTTTTGGTACTTAATAGTATAAAATTAATGCAGGTTCACTCTCGGATAATCTGGGCATGATACATCTTAAAACCACTATTTCGCCACTTGAAGTAAATAAATAAGAAGTCTTCCATGATTAGCTTTTCATGCAAGTCAAGTGCGCGGGTTTTCCATTCAAGTGTGCCGCACTTACCTCTCGGTCAAAGGAAGTCAAATATATAATATTAAATAAAAGTGCGCCGGTCTTACAAATAAAGTGCGCCGTACTTCCCCTGCATTTATGAAGCTTTGGCGCCAAGAAAATAAGATAGTGCGCCTGATATGTGCCTATTTACACATATCTTTTACCTCATTTAACGAACAAAAACGACCAAAAACACCCGAAAAGACCATATAATGTTACAAATATCCTTGGAAAGTGTTTTTGTGTATTTCAGGTACAAACGGATTGAAAACAAGGCAAAAGTGAGCAAAACCGAGTTTGGATGGAAAAAAGGAGCTAAACGGAGCAATACCGGATCGATTCGACACAATTTGGAGCATTTATTGAAGAATTAAAGAGTCGAAGACAATCTCGGGAATGTGACATGGAGGGAGCATGGAAAACCAAATCACAACCCTAATTACCCATTTGCCTTAAACGTAAACCCAAACATTACCATTTTATCCCTCACAATTAACCCAATTCCCAAAATTCCCTTAAACCCCGAAACTTAAATGCTAAATCATTTTCAAAACCTTAAACCATCTTCCAAAACAAAATCCAAAAAACATTTTTGTCAAAACCTTTTATTTTGTTAAAAACTTTTCTTTTTAACTTTACTTTTTTATATTTAGTATTATTATTNCCTCACAATTAACCCAATTCCCAAAATTCCCTTAAACCCCGAAACTTAAATGCTAAATCATTTTCAAAACCTTAAACCATCTTCCAAAACAAAATCCAAAAAACATTTTTGTCAAAACCTTTTATTTTGTTAAAAACTTTTCTTTTTAACTTTACTTTTTTATATTTAGTATTATTATTATTATTATTATTATTATTATTATTATTATTATTATTATTATTATTATTATTATTATTATTATTATTATTATTATTATTATTATTATTATTATTATTATTATTATTTTTAATTTTATATTATTAAAAAAAAATCAAATCAAAATCTGTTTTTATGAAAACCTTTACTAATTATATCCTAAACCTAAACTACTTCCTATCCTACAACCCAATCCAAACCTTAACCATCTACCTCTAGCCCATACCACATAAACCCACCAACAATTAAACCCATAACCCAAAATCCCTAAACCCTTCACCCCGTTTTTATCACTGATAAAACAAAAAGGGTCCAACACCACTACCTTTGACCCCATCTCAGCCAAAACCCCTTTTCCCGCCCTATGTAACCCTGCCAAACCATCACTATCTGCCCTTGTTATCAGTTCCATACCAAGCCAAGATCCTCACATGTTACCCATTCCAGCTCACCCTTGGTCCCCTCCTCCATGTCATCAATCCAAGGCATCATATTCTGATCCAACGTCCAGAGATTAGAGCTTGGTGACCAAGTTTGCATCCTGTGGCTACCATTGACTCAAAAGAAACACAAATGAGCTCCAAGGCTGTTCTCACTCACACAACAAGCACAGAGGATGAAGACAAGAAGTCCATAGGAATCCTTAACTTAGTTGTATAAATAGAACCATGTATGCCATTTTATAAGGCAATTAGGAGTAGTATTAGGAGTAGGAAATTAGGATTTAGAGTAGTTTAGTTTAGGAGTAGTGTAGTTTTAATTCAGGTTTTAAGTTTAAATTCAGCTTATGCAATTTAATCTCAAGTATTGTAGCTTGATTTATGTTAATGAAAATCTTTTTTTTTTTTTTATATATTCTGCTTCTTTTTAAGCCAACGATTTTTAGTTGTTAAAAATGTCTTACATTCTCTCTTAGGTTACTTAAGGGCTGTTCGTTTAAGATTTACAAGCAAATTCCTTAAGTTTCAAGGTTAAAATTAGCTAAAAAATCAGTTTCTAAGTTTAAAGGGGTGTTTGGCACAAGGCCACTTTTACCCCAAAATCTGTTTTTACCAAAACTTTTGAGTTTCATTCATCTTTAGTTTATTGTTTTTAGTTGTTTGAAAGTTAAAATCATCATTTTCAGTTAGTCTTGAAAGCTTTCGATTAATTTACCAAAAATTTTTACTTAAGTCTGATTTTAAAAGTAGTATAGCTAAAAACTAGTTTAGGTCCCTTTAGGTGTAGTTTTAACTTTGCATTAGCTCACTATAGGTTGTTATAGTTGTTTGATACCTGGTAGTTATAGGTTGTAAGTCAAAATTCTTGCTTTGACCCATTTTTTTTAACCCACTGCTCAGTAGCTACCTGTCCACCTAGCCACTTTTGCAGCCCATTATCTGCTTATTCCTAAGAGCTTTCAGCTTGATTTTTTGGTCCCTTTGCAGTTAGTAGTATAGGTTTTAGTTATTTTGGCTTCTTTCAGAATTTGGTGCCTAGTAGGTTAGTTAAATCATCCTTGCAAAAACCCCTTAGGCTGCGCAACATCAGGTTTACCATTTCCCATTTTTAAATTATTTAGTGCTTCTTAGGTCCTTATAACCTGCTATTTGTCCCTTCTTAGCTTATTTAGGATTTCCCATTGATACCTTTTGCATGTTTCCCCTTTAGTTAGTTCACATCAGTCCTTTTGTGTAGCTTCTTAAGTGCTAAAAATGTCCCTTTAAGTTAACTTGGTCTAACTGTTGGTAAATGTCCCATTAATTCTGCTTGTTTATTGGATTTGATAAAAAGTGTTAGTTTCAAAAAGTGTGTGTCTTTGTGTTTTTTTTATATATGTTTGTTAAAAGAAAAAAAAATTGAAAAAAAATTTTCTTTACAAAAAGGCAAAGAGCAGGGGTCGAAACCTGGTCTCAGCCTTTCACAAGCAAAGGCAAACTCTCCACTCTTTACCAACTGTTCTAGTGCTAGTTTCTTGTTATATTATATCCAGTTTAATATTTATAGTGTAAATTCTTTTGCTTATCTTGCTTATCAGTTTTATACTAGCTTATTTAACTCCTTATTTGTACTTTTCCCCTCCTCGTTATATTTTTATTAGGTTAGTTTTAGGTTTATTTTTTTTTACAATTTTTTTTCAGACTTATTAAAAATAGTTTAGTATTTTTAGTTAATTAATTTAGTTTAAAAGTTAATTTAATCATAATTAATATAAAAGTAAAAAAAAAAAAAAAATCTTTTTTAAAAAATTTTATTTTTACATTTAGGATCTAGGAAAATTATTTTCATACTCGTAGCCCTTTTAGATTTTAAAATTCACTTTTAAAGTCGTTACCGAGCCCGGTAACGGCCCGTTTTCATTTTCTTTTACGTTTTTCAAATTTTTAAGTTACGTTTAGCAACTTTTCAACTTTTTAAATAGTTTTTAATTTTAAAATTTAATAGGTAGTTGCCCATTTAGTTTACGTTTTTACGTTTTGCGTGTTATGTTTTTATTTAGATTACGTTTTAGTTTAATTATGCATTACGTGTCTTCGTTATTTGTTTATTTGCGTTATTTTGAGTATTTATTCGTTGCAATTAGTTTAGAAATCCAAAAATCTCTTTTAAACCTCATTCAAATCTCCCGATCACAAAACGATTTTCGACTTCGCATTTCACACCTCACACGGACACGACCCGGGGATATCACATACTCCCGGTTTGACTCTCTTTGACTATTTCCTGGTCCATATATCTCTAGCATCAGCGCCGCACTCAGAAAGCATGTGCGCCGTACTTCGCATATCAGAATGCCTATAAATAGAGCTCATTTGCAAGCATTTGAACTCTCCACTCCATAACCAATCTCCACGAAGTTAAGTCCAAAGTAATACGTGATCCAGAGCCAAGTTACTGGGGTGAACGAATCAGAACAAGGGGTGTTAAGTACTTGTTGGTGTCGAATTCTTGGTTACTTGTAATACTTGTGTATTCATTTGATCGATCCAATCTGTATGTCTCTTGTTTACTATTTACTCACTTCTGTTATTATGAACTCATTAGCCATGAGAGGCTAAACCTCTTGTGATTGCTTGGATATGTGAATATAATAAAGCGACTTATGATTATGTTTTGATCTCTACCAATTTTAAGTTTATATTGTGAACTATTTCATCTCTAGTCTTATTACGTTTATTTATTGAAACTGGTTGAATATAATATGTTGGGATAGGTCGAAAGAACCAACGTGTTAAACACAATTCTAGGAATTTGTCCGCGTTACTAGTCTTTGAAAGGAGAAATCCACTTAAAAGAATCAATAATAATCTAGATTTGATATAAAATACTATTTCGAGAGAAATCACTTAATGGGTAGATATAAATCTTGAATTGAACCTACGAATTATGAAATTGCTCTTTTGACGAAAATAGCTTTCTTATAAGTTGTGCTCTTTTATCAATCTGAGATCAAACATAAGCATTGTCACTAGATTATCTAAGCTTTCCAAGAAATCATTTGTTTTAATATTTGAATTCCTTATATTTGTATAATCGTTACTTTTCTTGTTTTACTAAATATTATACTTAATCCGAACGAACTAAGACCCTGTGGATACTACCTGGTCTTACCTTAATCTAATACTACCAATGGGGGTTATACTTTACCCGTGTGTTTGGTTTATTAAAATCGGTGAAACTAGTATTATAAATTTAAAGCTTTCCTTACACATCAAAGTTTTTGGCGCCGCTGCCGGGGACTTAAATATGTTCCTTAAGTATTTTTGAAGTAAAATTAGCAAACAAAACCAAAAATTTCTTCAAAATCAGATCACTCTGTTCCTTCTGTTGCAGAAAGAACACCGCACAAACACACTTGTACGCCGCACTTATACACAGAGCACACACATGCCGCCGTACTTGTCACCAAGTACGACGCACTTGCTTCAATCCATAACGTTTTTCTTAAAATACACAAACCTTTTCATAAAAACCAAAAAGAATCATCTTTTTAAGAATCTTTTGAGATTAATCTTCTCGGTAAAAATAACACCACCATACTTATATACACCCTTCATCCACACAAGTAACATGCATATCAATTAACCGGTAAAAGATAGTTAGGGAGTAATGAAATCTAAGTAAACACAACTTTCTCCATATTGTTTTCACAACTACAATAGCTTAGATATTTATTTTATTTTAATTTGCAAAAGCAGTAAACTTGGGTTAGTTGACTAGCAACTAATTCCGCCCTTCTTCCAAAACCGAGATTTTACTTGCTTTCAAAAAATATAAAAATACAAAAAGAATCTTCCTTCCACCTTTAGACCTTTTAGAGTAGTTTTTCTATCCTAACGAACACTATTCCCTGTGAGATAACGATCAATCCCCCGTACTTACCACTATCCTATACTACATCGGTCAGGTACACTGCCTGGTGGGGTTGTAAGCCTCTTGAGATCCCTCGAGAGGTAAAACCTGTTGTAAGGTTACAAAACCACGCATCATATCATGATTTACCAAACACATCAAGTGCATTGTCTTTCAAAAATCACTTTCCACAACTAAAACATAATCTTTCATCACATTATTAAAACAAATGAAAAACGTCATTGAAACATCACTTGCATAATGGCTATTGAATGCTAATGGGGATACATAACTAATATGTATTTTCGGGTACATTCAACCGAAGCCACATTGAAATAGGAGAGTGTTGGTTATCTTTTGTTTCACAACAAAACTTGCATTATGAAACGTTTTGAGCATCAAAATGAGTCAAGATAACCAAGTCTCCACATTGTTTGCATATAGGAACACATTAAAACATCCACGTTGTAAAAGTCATTAACATTAAATCTTGTGTTTTCTAGAAATCTATATGCCTCCCGCAACTTTCTCAAGCAATCCCTACGCACATCAAGAGTGCATGTATTTGATCATGATAATTAACTTGCCACCAATAAAATACCCTTTATTACAACCAAACCGTGTTTATCATATCCCTACACCTTACGTTACAACCCATTGGAAAGCCCTCTTTGATAGTTTATCTTAGGTGCTTACGCCCAGTGGAGGAGTAATTGATCCTCTCCCAAGCCTATGGTAATCTATTTGCTATGACAGGTAGTGAGTGTTATTTTCCATTTTCATTTATGAAATATAATTCTATGACATTTGAGAGATGAGAGAATCCAAACACTATTTGTGAGGTGCTAGTGTATGATTTCCGTGCTTGTTATGATTAGGGTCTAATAACTATTTGTTGTAATTACTTTTATATTTGTGTTAAATGACCCCTAACTCATATTTTGATTGGAATAAAAGCTCATTTGCTTGAGGACAAGCAAATCCCAAGTGTAAGGGTATTTGATGAGACGAAAAGTGTTACGCTTTTAGGGGGTCATTTAAGCCCTAATTCGTATAAATGTGATCAAATATTGCCCTAAATCGTTCCTTTTGTCATTTTAGGTACTTTTGAGAAGAATTCTGGAAAACATGCATATTTTGACGTTTTTGGAGCATAAAAATGAAGAAAACGACAAAGTCTCAAAAGAAGCTGGAATTACTACCTGACGGCGTCAGAGTCACAAGGTGACGCCGTCAGCAAACGTTGACAAAGGAGTGGAAACCATTTTACAAATGACGGGCCAGAAAGATTTGGGAATTTTACACCTGACGCCGTCAGGTGTTATATGGTGTAGGTCGCCAGGTTATAATTTAAAGAGTGACGGCCCAGAAGGAAACAAAGAGTGACGGCGTCAGAAGTGGATCTAGGCCATCCGAGAAACCTAATGGCGGCGGGCTGACGGCGTACTTACCACTATCCTATAAATATAAAAATACAAAAAGAATCTTCCTTCACCCTTAGACCTATTAGAGTAGTTTTTCTATCCTAACGAACACTATTCCCTGTGAGATAACGATCAATCCCCCGTACTTACCACTATCCTATACTACATCGGTCAGGTACACTGCCTGGTGGGGTTGTAAGCCTCTTGAGATCCCTTGAGAGGTAAAACCTGTTGTAAGGTCACAAAAACACGCATCACTTATAATATCATATTAGTCAATAAATGACAAAAATATTTCAAAGGTACTGTTTTCACACTAAGTTTACAGAATTTATAGTTTTGGTCCTTATACTTTAGAAACTTTGCAAAATTAGTCCTTTATGTATAAAATGTTCATTTTAGATCCTTATACCTCCAAATTTACACAAGTGACTCAAAATAACTTATATTTACTGTTTGTAACCTTAGTTTGCAAAAATTACAGTTTTAACCCTTAGTTTGCAAAGTTAGCAGTTTTGGTGACTCATGGGCTTAAATTGGGCCATGCCAAAGTGAGGTGAAGTGTTATTGGGCCGTGAAACAGGCCACAACAATTTATGAGTTTATTGGGCTTTAGCCCATTAAGGGTGTTTCATGCTTTCTGTGTACTCGACAACCAGCTCAAGCTTTGAGCTTGTGAGGCTGAGCATATGAGCTTGTGAGTATGTGAGCTTGATGTAGCTTGATTGTTGAGGTTCCAAAGAATTAGTTTGTTACGTATAGATTTCGAATACCAAGACCAAAGTAAAGTGAGAAAATCATTTCAAAACACTTAGAAAAATATTGACAGTTTTCGATATAGGCCAAGTGAACTTGTAAACGTGTGATTTTTAAGGTCTTGGGTTTATGTTAAGTTTATATAGAGTTCATAGCTTCATTTATACGCATTCTGAGATGTGAGTTAGTATTTTTGTGAGGCACAAAGCTAACGAGACATAGGAGAAAATAGGTCGAATAGTTGGTGTTGTATTCGAATAGAAAAACATGAAAAGAGTTGTAGAAATGACTAAGTGTTTAAGAACACTTACTACACCTTCAAAGGTGGGATGATTTCAAGTTATAGAGACTAGGTGAGATCTTGTGAGCTTGTAATTCGTTAGTTGGCACACCAGGGGCTTGAGTGAAGCTTATGGTGAGCTTGTGAGAGCTTGGGATACCTTGTGACTTCTTCTTTTCTTCTCGGTATCAAGCAGTGAACCAAATGAGTTTGTGAGAGTTTTGTTATGAGTTCTACGTTGGTTTCTTTTGCATGGGAGGAGTATACGATGAATAGAGACGCAAGTGTATGGGACAAAGGGAATATGTCAGTGAGATAACAAGTAGGGAGAGTAGGCTAGGTTGATTGGATAGCAACTTGCACTTCCAAGTGTATATGGAGTCGGTTTTATGTGATGACGAGGCCAAGGCTTCTAGATAACTGATTTTATTTCGAGTCCCATGTGAAACGAGTGAGCAACGATTGTATTGAAGTCCCTTGGTCCTTGTGAGGTCAAATGATCTAGTGTGAAAGTGTTTGAGGGTGCGTTCGGTTGTAAAAATGACAAAGGGTCCATTTGACATATGTGATCGAGTTGTGTTCAAATGAGGTTTTGGTGATGTTAAGACATCATAATATGGTTATAGAAGTCCTTGAGAGAGTTTGTGAGGGTTGTGGTACGCTTAGGAGTCCAAACAAGATCAAACGTGACCAAAAATAAATAGTTATAGGTCGAATAGTTTGTTATGAAGCCTTGGGATCTTGAGAACGCGTTTGGCTTAGCTAAATTAACTTAGTATGAGTAATAATGGATTTCCAAATGCCTTGGAAGGTCTCATGTTGGCTTGTGCATGATATGAGTTTTGTTGTGCACGTTTTGAATATGTATCGAGACAATATTTTGAGATAGGGCACGTTTGTGAGTTTGGTGAGTGATGAATCACTTAGAAACACTTAGGAACTCGTTTGAGAGAGTTTGGAACTCATTAGAATCAATAGAAACGAGTTTAGCACAATGTGACCAAAGTTGGGTACGTTTGGATAAGTGTGTGACCTCGTGTAGTTTTGCCCTTCGCTTACTATTCATATGTACGTATTATGTTGAGATATTAGTTGATCTCGATTCTTTTGGGTGCAAAGAATGAGATGGTGCCTTTTATTCCATAGGTTGTGTGTAAGAATCGCGAATACGAAGGCCAAACCAAACATGTAAACACGTTCGAATTCATATGTTACATTTGTGTTGGATTGGGCCGTTAGTGGGCTTAGGGGTTCCTTAGGCCCATTTCATGTTTAAATATGATCCGTATAGTAGTAATGGGCTAGTGTGGTTGTTATTGGGTCGTGTAGGCCCAATAAGAGTTGTGTGACCAAATCTGGTCATGTGGGGCCCACTTGTGAACAATGTGGGTCCTACAGTGAATATTATATATATTTTCATGTTGTGGGGCCCACAGAGTGTATGCTAGTTACGTGGAAGTTCTGGGGTCCACCAGGAGGGATGTGGGTCCCGTAAATGTGTGTTGTAATTCGTAATTGTATTGTGGTATCCACTGAGGTGAAAATCTCATATGTGGTAGTTGTGAGTGCAAGGTGTTGCACTTGTGATCAAAACTGATCCATAGTTGTGTTGTGCCTTGTCCAGGTCATTGTGGGTTGCGTGTGAGCTCATTCAAGGTAAGTGTGAATCACATAGCACATAATGATTTAGAGTTGCATAGTGTAAACAAAAGTTTAAAATTTTGCCTAAAAATGGGTGTATGAACAGTAATACATAATTACTTCATGTTTAGTGTTTGTTAATAATTGGGTTTTTAGCAGGATATTACATTATTATTATTATTATTATTATTATTATTATTATTATTATTATTATTATTATTATTATTATTATTATTATTATTATTATTATTATTATTATTATTATTATTATTATTATTATTATTATTATTATTATTATTATTATTATTATTATTATTATTATTATTATTATTATTATTATTATTATGTGGATGTAAATTATATATATCTCCACTAAAACTTGTATATTTCCTCCAAGCATTCTTAAATACTATTGTACATTATGCATCAAAAAAATTGTATTTTAAAGAAATATGCAATTATACAAGTTTCAGTGGTTATATATGCAATTCCTGCTATATTATAAACATTGAAACTAGACTAAAATACACCGTTGGTCCCTAACCTTGTCCAAAATCATCGCCATGCCATCTAACTTTCAAAAATCGTCGCATGCGTCCAAACCTTAGGATTTTGAGTCCGATTGCGTCCCTTGACCCATAAATCTAAGGTCAATGCCCATTTTTAGGTATAGCATCAAGGGTATAATAGAAGAAACACATTTTCAACCATATCTCAGTTAAATCTAACCCAAACTTCTTTAACATCATCATTTTGTGCATAGTTGTTGTTTCCCTGAAGTTAGTAGGCATGGATCTTCATGGAAATTCATCATATTAGTGTGTTCTTTCCTCAAATGGGGTATTGTTAGCATCTCCTTAAGTAGCAAGTTAGTAAATTATATCATGACTAAAAATAATGTTGCAAAAATCGTGAATCGGTCCTGAGGCGGTCGAGGGCTGAGTTGCATTTTTTAGCCAATTAATCGGCCCAAAACCTTGTAATCGCCGATTAATCGGCCAACTTCCTTGTAAATGTCTCCAAGTTCCAGGGCCTTGTAGCTTGGAATCGGCGATTACAAGGCCTTGTAGGCCGTTTTTTGCAACATTGATCTAAAATACACCGTTGGTCACTAAAATACACCGTTGGTTACACAGTCATTCAATTCTTGAGTGTATGTTGACTTGTGAAAGTCAAACTGGTTAAATCCAAACACCCGCTAAACTGCATATGCAGATGCAAACATGCAATTGAAAGCAAAAACTCAGAAAATCAAGATTAAAATTATCATTTAAAATATGTTTCGTTACATAATGACATTAATCCGAGGCGTATGCCAAATGTACATCATCATAACTGTATGTTTCTAAACATTCATCTTCTTCAGTTTGATCATTTATTTTTTTTATCCATTTTTTTCTAATTTCCTAAGTGCGGCCTTCTCTTTCCAATGCTCCTCTGCCGCTGCAGAACGCCTTCTTTGTTTCACTTCAGCAAGGCTTCCTTCCGCCTCCTCCTTTCCTTCTTCCTGCTCCTTTGCTTCTTCATTCTCCTCTTGATCTTCCTCCTGTTCCAACGCAGCTTCTAGTTGATAGTACCAGCTTTCATCACCTTCAACTTTGGCCGACTGTTGTTGGTTAGATACAGGATTTTTTGCTGCCACATTTGCTTCAGTAGTTGGTCTTTTGGTCAATTCCTTGTCTTGGATAGCATCCGCATCTCTTGGTTATNAATCCGAGGCGTATGCCAAATGTACATCATCATAACTGTATGTTTCTAAACATTCATCTTCTTCAGTTTGATCATTTATTTTTTTTATCCATTTTTTTCTAATTTCCTAAGTGCGGCCTTCTCTTTCCAATGCTCCTCTGCCGCTGCAGAACGCCTTCTTTGTTTCACTTCAGCAAGGCTTCCTTCCGCCTCCTCCTTTCCTTCTTCCTGCTCCTTTGCTTCTTCCTTCTCCTCTTGATCTTCCTCCTGTTCCAACGCAGCTTCTAGTTGATAGTACCAGCTTTCATCACCTTCAACTTTGGCCGACTATTGTTGGTTAGATACAGGATTTTTTGCTGCCACATTTGCTTCAGTAGTTGGTCTTTTGGTCAATTCCTTGTCTTGGATAGCATCCGCATCTCTTGGTTATTTGTTTCCGGACAACATGATTTCAAGTGAATGTGATTGATGTGTTTGAGGTTGATGATATAAGATTGGTATGCAGCAACATGTAGAAGTAACCAATATATACACAAATAATGGGGAAAACGAAGAGTCTGTATTAAATTTTAGAAGCATTTTTTGAACTCTTCGATTCTCCATTATTTGTTGGAAATATACACGCATTTAGACGTAAGTAGGGCGTGTCAGGGAAGACACTGTTGGTCCCTCAATTTGTCTACGTTCCCGTTGTGATACTTAAACTCCCGCCAATTATTAAGTTGAGTGTTCACATTTGGTCCCTCAAGTTGACTGTCGGGTTTAGCTTGGGTTAGATCATACTTAAATAGTGATTAGACTATTATGCCCCTGAAACTAGAACATAAAACGTGCGTTGACCCAGCCCAAATGGGTCAAGGGACACAATCGGACTCAAAATCCTAAGGTTTGGACGCATGGCGACGATTTTTGAAAGTTAGGGTGCATGGCGATGCTTTGTGGAAAGTTTAGGGACCAACGGTGTATTTTTGTCTTGAAACTATTTTATAGATCATAGTATCATACTCACCTACATTTACATAAAAATATGTTGAATGGCAAAAGTTACAACTTTTGAGGTCCAATATTTTTTGTTTCACATATCGGGCATTTTTTCTAATCAATTTGCTTTTGTTTTAATGATACCTTACATATGAGAATGGCTTTCAACTATATGATTATAAGTTCAAATTCTATTTAGGATATATGAGCATGATTTGTTATGTATATATATTTTGAGATATTTAGTTGTTAATAAAAAAAAATGAGGCATTTTACCATTTGTTTTCTTTACTTCTTACATAAAAGCAATAAGCAAATGGCATCTATAATACTAGTTTCTCTAATGACTTTTTACCATCAAGAAAAGTTCATTTATAAAACATTTCCATTTAAAGCTAACGAAGTACTAAAGACTTATGAAACTTCATGTGAAAAGCTTTTTACTTCCATAGACACATATGGTGTGTTTGGTACAGAGAAATAGCATATGAGAAACGGAAATTGCTTAATTTCTATTGTTTGGTACGCTTGAGAATTGAAAAGGCGGAGAGTTGCAAATTCTCGAGAAAGCATTCATTGTAAATCGAATTCCACTCCTTTAGGTATGGAAATTACATTTCTCCACCATTGCAATGAAAAATAATAAAATATGAAGCTAAGTTCTCCTTTACAAACAAAGGTATATATATGTTAACCACATGAGTGTCACATTCCACACACATATTTAACAACACCACAAGCTATAGTCTCTCTCCTTCTTCACCTGCTCTTCCCTTCTTCCGTATTTACAGTGCTTCATGTGACGTTTACTTTAATTCATATGTCTTCTCCTTGATTAGTAGATTACACTTTATCAATTTTTAATTTTTAATGAGATATCTTATTCCTCTCTTTGAATTTTTGTTTTTTTATGAGATATGTATGAAGTTTCTTTCAAATCTTCATTTTTAAAAGACAAAAATACATCGTTGGTCCCTGAACTTTCCCAAAAACATCGCATTGGACCCTAAGTTTCAAAAAACATCGCCATGCGTCCAACCTTTCTGATTTTGTAGCCGATTGCGTCCCTTGACCAGTTTGGTCTCGGTCAATGCTCTTTTTTTGCTATATTCCCAAGGGTATAATAGGCAAAATACATTTATATCACCAACTTAGAACTTTGCTTCGCAACTTGAGCCTATCTTCTCTGATACCCTAGTTATTATTCGCGCGAATACCAATTAAGACACAAACCATACCCATTTACACACCATAATTACACAAACCTTTATCCATACCATCACCAGTAAATCAAAAACCAAAACCATACACCCATTTCCAGAACTCAAAGACCCAACAAAAATTCCAACATTACAATGTCTTTTGGAGATAATATGGTCACTGATATGACAGATTATATCAGCAACATGCCAGATAACGTGACGACTAATATTATGAATCGCTTGACCCTAAAAGAGGCAGTGAGAACCTCTTCTTTATCGACAAGCTGGAGGCTTAAGTGGACTTTGCTGACTGATGTCATAATTGATGAGGATTTGTTTTATTATTTAACAAATAACTTTGATGGGAGGCATATTACTGGTCTTTTACATCAGCTTAATGGTGCAATAAGAAGGTTTGTGTTCTCCGTAGAGCCAAGATCGCTATTTGGACAAGACGAGTTGAATTATGAAGACATTCATGAGTGGCTTTTGTTTTTGGCTCGGGTAGAAGTTGAGGAGGTCACAATTCGAAACTGGTATGGTGATAACGCTCTAATTATACATATTTCTTGAGCATTATTCAATATGTTTTATGATCATTTGATGTGAACTTTTGGTACTTAATAGCATAAAATGAATGCAGGTTCACTCTTGGATGATCTGAGCATGAAACTCCTAAAAACCTACTATTTCGCCACTTGAAGTAAATAAATAAGAAGTCTTCCATGATTAGCTTTTCATGCAAGCCAAGTGCACGGGTTTTACAATCAAGTGCGCCACACTTACATCTCGGTCAAGGGAAGTCAAATGTATAATATTAAATAAAAGTGCGCCGGTCTTGCAAATAAAGTGCGCCGTACTTCCCCTGCATTTATGAAGCTTTGGCGCCAAGAAAATAAGAAAGTGCGCCGCACTCAAAAATCAAGTGCGTCGTACTTCACATATCAGAATGCCTATAAATAAAGCTCATTTGCAAGCATTTGAACTCTCCACTATATAACCAATTTCCACGAAGCTAAGTCCGAAGTAATACGTAATACAGAGCCAAGTTGCAGGGGTGAACGAATCAGAATAAGGGGTGTTAAGTACTTGTTGGTGTCGAATTCTTGGTTACTTGTGACACTTGTGTAATCATTTGATCAATCCAATCTGTATGTCTCTTGTTTACTATTTACTCACTTCTGTTATTATGAACTCATTAGCCATGAGAGGCTAAACCTCTTGTGATTGATTGGATATGTGAATATAATAAAGCGACTTATGATTATGCTTTGATCTCTACCAATTTCAAGTTTATATTGTGAACTACTTCATCTCTAGTCTTATTACGTTTACTTATTGAAACTGGTTGAATATAATATGTTGGGATAGGTCGAAAGAACCAACGTGTTAAACGCAATTCTAGGAACTTGTCTGCGTTACTAGTCTTTGAAAGAAGAAATCCACTTAGAAGAATCAATAATAATCTAGACTTGATATGAAATACTATTTCGAGAGAAATCACTTAATGGGTAGATATGAGTCTTGAATTGAACCTACGAATTATGAATTGCTCTTTTGACGAAAATAGCTTTCTTATAAATTGTGCTCCTTTATCAAACTGAGATCAAACATAAGCATTGTCACTAGATTATCTAAGCTATCCAAGCAATCATTTGTCTTAATACTTGAATTCCTTATATTCCTATAATCGTTACTAGTCTTCTTTTACTAATTATTATACTTAATACGAACGAACTAATTCCCTGTGTATATGACCTGGTCTTACCTTAACCTAATACTACCAACGGGGGTTCTACTTTAACTGTGTGTTTGGTTTATTAAAATCGGTGAAATTAGTATTATAAATTTAAAGCTTTCCTTACAAATCAAAGTTTTTGGCGCCGCTGCCGGGGACTTAAATATGTTCCTTAAGTATTTTCGAAGTAAAATTAACAAACAATACCAAAAATATCTTCAAAACCAGATCACTCTGTTTCTTATGTTGTAGAAAGTACGCCGCACGACCACACTTGTACGCCGCACTTTTACACAGAGCACACACAGACCGCCATACTTGTCACCAAGTATGACGCACTTACTTCAATCCGTAACGTTTTATTTAAAATTCACAAACCTTTTCATAAAAACCAAAAAAGAATCATCTTTTTCACCATCTTTTGAGATTAATCTTCTCGGTAAAAATAACACCGCCGTACTTACACACAAGTATGCCGCACATTGCAATCTCACACAAGTACGCCGCACACTATTTAGTGTACGCCGCACTCACTTACTCAGAAAACGATATTTATCGAATTGATTTACATTTCGCTCTCTATCCTTGAATGCACACTCGTTCAGCTGAAACTGAGCCCATTTCACCTCTATCAAAACCTGAAAGAACTTTAAACAAAAGAAAACATAATAACAAAAGAGTTCCTATTTCTAAAANTTACACACAAGTACGCCGCACATTGCAATCTCACACAAGTACGCCGCACACTATTTAGTGTACGCCGCACTCACTTACTCAGAAAACGATATTTATCGAATTGATTTACATTTCGCTCTCTATCCTTGAATGCACACTCGTTCAGCTGAAACTGAGCCCATTTCACCTCTATCAAAACCTGAAAGAACTTTAAACAAAAGAAAACATAATAACAAAAGAGTTCCTATTTCTAAAAAGACGAAAGACCCGAACAACCTCGTGTTCACCACACACCTGTTGACGATATCTCAAACTTCAGATTCTACATCAAATTAATCCAAATTCACGATCCAATGGATGACGCTGATAATGAACCAATGTAGGCCAACGATCGTACTGTTGCGCCTACACCTGGACCAGCAATTACCATTCCTGAAACCGCAAACGAATTTGCAATCAAAGGAAACCACCTGACTCTTGTCAAGGGAAACCAATTTGATGGTCGAATTAAAACTGATCCTCACAAACACATTCATGAATTCCAAAGCGTATGCGATATGTTCAAATACGGAGCTACCGAAACTGAAGTGGTAAGACTCATGATGTTTGCTCTATCTTTAACGGGAGAAGCTAAAACATGGCTTGATGAACTCGATGAAGGAACCATTAAATCATGGGACGAACTTCGTACTGTTTTCGTTAGTAGATATTTTCCTCCAGCTCTATTTGATAAACTTCTCAGAGAAATCCGAGGATTCTCACAACACGAACGTGAAAATCTCACCGAAGCCTGGCTTCAAATGAAAGAATTGCTAAGAAACTGTCATGGACATGGTCTAACAAAAGGCAATATAATCAAAATCTTTTACCACGGTCTTGATGAAATAACTCAAGAAGCTTTAAACGCTGCGACTGGTGGTATATTCCTCTATAAAACACCAAATCAAGCATATCAACTCCTTGAAGACAAAGTCTTACTTAAACTAGATTGGTCAAAAGAACAAAAACCGAAAACTTCTCTTCGTAAAACTGTTGCTTTCGCTGATGAAGGCAATAGCAATTCTGATACGAATAAAATTATGGCAAGAATGGATGCCATGGCAATTAAAATGGATGCTCAATACAAAGAAATAAAAGAACAACGTGAAAGTTGTAATCATTGTGGCGGAAACCATTCTACCGCAAATTGCAGTGATGATGACAAACCTATGTCACGTGAAGAAGAAGCTAAATTTATGGACACTTTTAGACGCACCCGTTTCTATGAGAACTATCGTGACCGTGATCGAGAACGAGAACGATGGAGACCTAGTGCGAAAAACGAATATAATCGAGAACCTTACAAACAAACAAACACTGATGAAAAACCAGATGTTCAAACTCAACTGGATGATTTTATTAAAGCACAAAAATCAACGAACCTTTTCGTGAAAGATCAATTCATAGACTTAAAAGATAAAGTTGAATCTGCTGCTAGAAATCACCAAGCCTCAATGCAAAATTTGGAAGCCAAATTCAACAGATTCGCTGAAAAGCAATCAGGTCCTGCTTCTGGATCCCTTCCTAGTAACACTCAACCTTATCCTAAGAACAAACCTTATCAACCACCGCAAGCTCGTCATGAGCATGTAAATGCTATTACCACAAGAAAGGGTACTTCTTATGATCCACCCATTGATCCCAGTCAAACTCAACAACCTGTTGAAATTTTCACTGATGATGAAGAAGAGGAATAAACTGTTCCTCGAAGAGAAACCACAACTCCTGAAACACCAACACCTAAAGCTTACAAACCTAGAATTCCATACCCATAACGCTTAAGAAAGGAAAAAATGGAAGCTCAGTAAGGAAAATTTCTTGATATAATTCGAGCTGTCCGAATTAATGTCTCTCTTGTTGATGTTTTGGCCGGAATGCCCAACTATGGGAAATTTCTCAAAGAACTTGTTAGTAACAAAAGCAAAGTCGAACAAATTTCAGCAACTTTCCTTAATGAAGAATGTTCAGCTATCGTTCAGAACAAAATTCCACCAAAACTGGGAGACCCAGGAAGTTTCCTGATTCCTTGTACTTTCAGTAAAACATTCTCGTGCAATGCTTTAGCCGATCTTGGTGCTAGCATTAATCTGATGCCGTATTCTCTCTATGCTAAATTATCCATTGAAACACTTAAACCAACTAAGATGAGTGTTCGGTTAGCTGACCGATCTTTCCAATATCCTGTTGGAATAGCTGAGAACATGTTAGTTGAAGTTGGCAAATTCACCTTTCCAGTTGATTTCATTATCCTAGAAATGGAAGAAGATAGCAAAGTACCCCTAATCTTAGGAAGACCTTTTCTCCATACAGCCGATGCGATGATTCGAGTTAAACAGAAACAACTCAATCTTAGAGTTGGAAAAGAAAGAATGAATTTTTCCATAGACAAGGCTATGAAACACTCTTACTCTAACGATGACACATGCTTTAAAATTGATTTTATCGATGAAATTCTCGAAGAAGATTTCGATGAACTGTTAAATGAGTTTAATCAATTACTATACTCAGTCGATGGATCACTTCTTGAACACGAAGTCATGGCTGAATATGATCAATTCATGGCTATGACTCTCGAAGATAAAAATGAAAATTCGGATGACGAGGATGAAAATGAAGAAGAATTATCATTTGAGAAAATAAACCCTGACAATGAACTTAGAATTAAAAATTCTATTAAAGAACCACCAACTGATCTCATTCTCAAACTATTACCAGACCATCTGGAATATGCTTTCTTGGAAGGAGAATCGTTACTTCCAGTCATAATTTCATCTAAACTCTCTGATAAGAAAAAAGGAAAATTAATTTCAGTTCTCAAAAACAACAAAAGAGCCTTTGCTTGGAAAACTAGTGACATACCTGGGATTTGTTCATCCTTCTGTAAACATAAAATTCAGTTAACGGATGATAAGAAACCAGTGGTTCAAAAGCAAAGAAGACTCAATCCGAATATGAAAGAAGTTGTCAAGAAGGAAGTTGTCAAACTCCTTGACTCAGGAATCATCTACCCTATAGCAGATAGCCCATGGGTAAGTCCTATTCATTGTGTACCCAAGAAAGGTGGTATAACAGTAGTAACAAATGAAAATGATGAACTTGTCACAACTAGAACTGTCACTGGTTGACGCGTATGTATTGACTATAGAAAGATAAATGAAGCTACAGCAAAAGATCATTTTCCTCTCCCATTCATGGTCCAAATGTTAGAAATACTAGCGGGAAATGAATATTTCTGTTTTCTAGATGGATTCTCCGGATATTTACAAATACCAATCGATCAAATGGATCAAGAGAAAACAACATTTACATGTCCTTTCGGAACCTTTGCTTATCGACGTATGCCATTTGGCTTATGTAATGCACCTGCTACTTTTCAAAGGTGTATGATAGCAATCTTTCATGATATGATTGAAGAATCCGTGGAAGTTTTCATGGATGGCTTTTCAGTCTTTAGAAATTCTTTCGATAAATACCTAAGTAATCTAGATAAAATGCTTCAACGTTGCAAAGACACAAATCTTGTGCTTAATTGGGAAAATGCCACTTCATGGTCAAAGAAGGTTTTGTGCTCGGACATAAAGTGTCAGGAGCAGGACTTGAAGTTGACAAAGCAAAAATTGATGTGATCTCGAAACTTCCACCACCTACTAATGTGAAAGGCATTAGAAGCTTTTTAGGACATGCCGGATTCTATCGACGATTTATTAAAGATTTCTCAAAAATCACTCGACCTTTAACTAAACTTCTAGAAAAGGATGTTACCTTTGAATTTGATGACGAATGTCAAAAAGCTTTCGAAACCCTCAAAGAAAAACTCACATGTACACCCATTATAATAAGTCCAAATTGGAATTTACCATTTGAATTAATGTGCGATGCCAGCGATTTTGCCGTCGGAGCTGTCTTAGGACAGAAAGATGGTAGGCATTTCCATCCTATCTACTTTGCTAGCAAAACACTAAATGCTACTCAACAAAACTACATGGTTACTAAAAAAGAACTCATGGCCGTTGTATTTGCATTTGATAAATTCCGAGCATATCTAGTTCTATCTAAAATTGTGGTCTATACAGATCATTCCGCTCTCAGATATCTATTTAAAAAGCAAGATGCTAAACCTATCTTATTCGTTGGATTCTGCTTTTGCAAGAATTTGATATAGAAATCAAAGACAAGAAAGGAGTTGAAAACGTAGCCGCCGATCATTTGTCTCGTTTAGAAAATGAGGATGAAGTAATAGAAATTGAAATAAATTGTAGTTTTCCAGACGAAACCCTTAATGCAATTAGTTCTCCAGACACGCCTTGGTTCGCAGACATTGCAAACTATCTGGCGGGGGACATATTACGAAAAGGAATGACTCACCAAGAGAAAAGAAAATTCTTCTCAGATGTAAAGAAATATATTTGGGATGAACCATACTTATTCAAAATCTGTCCCGACGGAATAATCCGTAGATGTGTCTCTGGACCTGAAACTCGTGCTATTCTTGATAAATGTCACCATGGACCTACCGGTGGACATTATGGTGCTACCGCTACCGCTGCCGCTAAAAAGTATTCGAATCTGGATTCTATTGGCTAACAATTCTAAAAGAAGCACATACTCTAGTTCGCCTTTGCGAATCATGTATGAAAACTGGAAACATTTCTAAAAAAGATGAAATGCCTATGAATTACATTCAAGTCTGTGGAATTTTTGACATCTGGGGTATAGACTTTATGGGACCATTTCCTAAATCATCAAAATTCGAATATATCCTAGTCGCTGTTGACTATGTCTCAAAATGGGCAGAAGCCCAAGCTCTTCAAACAAATGATGCCAAAGTTGTTATAACATTTCTTAAGAAACTATTCTGTCGTTTTGGAATACCAAAAGCTCTAATTAGCGACAGAGGCACTCATTTTTGCAACAAATTAATGGAAAAAGCTAGGAAACGATATGGAGTTAACCATCGATTCTCTACATCATATCACCCTCAAACTAGTGGTCAAGTTGAAAATACTAACAGAGCTCTTAAAAGAATACTTGGAAAAACAGTTAAAGAAAATCCAACTGTTTGGTCAAGGAAATTAGATGACGCTCTATGGGCTTTTAGAACTGCTTATAAAACTCCAACTGGAACAACACCATACAAACTCATATATGGTAAAGCATGCCACCTACCATTTGAATTAGAACACCGTGCATACTGGGCACTTAAAAATTGTAACCTAGATCTTATAGTAGCCGGTGAAAAATGAATGTTTCAACTTCATGAATTAGACGAACTACGCTTTTATGCTTATGAAAACTCTCATCTTTATAAAGAAAAAACTAAATTTTGGCATGATAGGAAATTAAAAATGAGAAAAGAATTCAAGAAAGGAAATAAAGTCCTCCTTTTCCAATCAAAGTTCAAAATCAAACAACCAAAACTTACAAGCCGCTGGGTTGGACCTTATACTGTTAAACACCAATATCCATCAGGATATGTTAAATTATATGGACGTGACGATAAAAGTTTTATAGTCAATGGTCAGGCTTAAACTATATAATGAGGAAGAAAGTTTCAACGATAGAAGGGAAGAACCAACACCATTCTTTTCAATTGACTAAAACACACTAATCACATGAGTCGAGCTATGGACTCTGAAGTTAGCGCTTGGCGGGAGGCAACCCGTTTTATTCTGTTTTAACCTATTTTATTTTGTTTTATTTTTGTTTTTGTTTTATTTCCTTTTTCACTTATTTAATTAACGCTTTGTTTTAAACCACACTGTAAATCTTAAGTGTGGAGGTAAAAAACCATAAAATAAAAAAAATATATAAAACTCACAAAACACAAAAATATTTTCCATTTTTGTGTGTTTGTTTTATCTTTTGCAGATTATTATGAAGACCACATTTGGGAAGCACAGCTCTTCATGCTCTCTCATTTGTCCTAGGGAAGTTACTCTCTTTTTCTACTAATATTTTTTCTATTTTTATTTTAATTATCCAGTTATAAATATTGGGGGCAATGTTCAACTTGAGTATGGGGGGAGTTAAATAGTAAAAATATTTATCCCAAAAGTTGATTATATGACTAAACCATTTCTAAAACTTAAAAATTATATGCTTTTACAAGTTATTAAGGCAAATCCACTTGGATTGACACTATAGGTAGACACAATTTCATTCACCACAAATGTGAGATATTTATAAGCCTTTATGAGTGTATATCTGCTACACTTTCTCCAAACATATGAGTGAGCCGACGATTTAAATTAGCTCTAGAACTTTCACTTATTCATCAATAACGAATGCCGCAGTAAGATTGCATTTCCTATGCTTTATAGATAATTTTATATGATATTGAGGCAAACTTAGAATTTACACCAAAAAGCCATCCTATGAAATCATAATCTAGTGGACTACACTGGTCACTAGTATATTCAAGAAAATAACCTTTTAGCGCTCATTCTTAGTGCTATTGCCACCTAGAACAACATGCTGAGCCTAAGCCTTTTCCTTATTCTTAAACCTAATTACTTATGTTTGAAAAGAATGAAGATTGATTGATTATCGCTGCGGAATGAAAATAGTATGAAAGAAAAGAAAAGTTATAAGAAATGTTGAAAAAAAAAGAAAAAAAATGAAAAGAAAGAAAAAAGAAAGGAAGAAGTGTTTATTATGTGGGAATAAAAAGATCCTTGTATATTGATGTTATGCAGCTGTTTAGTATATCCTTCTACAAATCCTACAAGATACAACAAAGGAAATTACCCATGCCTTGCTCTGTCACACCCCCAAAATCGGGTCCAGCGGAAGCTTACATGTCGCTGGGGTGCAACTCAATTGGTATCACAACACAAGTGCAAAGAACGGTTTTCACCTCCTTCATTTAAAATAAAATCGTTGAACAAAAGTATTGAATTTACATTGTTAAAAGTAGTGCGGAATTAGGCCCTTAAAAATAGTTAAAACGGTCCCCAAATGAACATCAGAGTCTTCTATGACCATGCCATGCCCTGCCAAAACCTCCAGCAGCGTGCCATTGCTTAATACCTGAAAATACATTCTAAAGCGTCAACACGAGGTTGGTGACTTCATAGAGTTTACTGAAAAAGAATGTAATGTAAAGCATTTGAATGAAGATTTTCCCAGCAAAGACATTGTAAATCCACCCAGTTCCAAGCCCCGCCCATACAGACTTATAACCTGTGTATTTACAACCCACTGCCAAATATGATCTGGTTTATGAAAACAAAAGTAATATTTGTACCAAGATTTAAAGATAAGTGTAGCAATATCGCTATATAAACAATTTTTGGCAATGAGGCCATATAAACATTTATGACAATGTGGCCATATAAACAATGATGACAATGAGGTCATATAAACAATGATGACAATGACGCCATATAAACAATTATGATGTTTAGTTGTAAAACGAACAGTGAGTTTAAATGTAAAACGAGCATAAAGTTTAAAACATGCAATTGAGCATGTATCTCCCATAAAACATTTATAAAACGGGTAAAAGAGGGGTGCTATGAAAACTCACCTGGTGCGATAGCTACGATGACAAAAGTGGATACACTGAAATGAAGCACGATCTCTAACCGCAACCTAATATGAATGATATGACCTAATGTAAGCAATGAAATGATGCTACACATGCAAATACGTATGTTATCGATACCACTCGCGAAATTTGAAAATAATGTTTATCGTCGAAAAATACATTTTTGACGTCTAGTTAAGTTAATAAACACTTTTCATGTAAATATGTTGAAACGATACTCCACGATCCTCGGGTTTGGTGTTTTATCGGCAAATATAGTGATTTCGTCGTAAAATAACATTTTTCATAACTTTGAAAATATGACCAAATGGCCTCGTAAAACTAGTCGCGAAATAGTGTATATTAAGAGTTAGGAAAAAATGCTTAGTAGTTTTAGAAAGTTTGTAACATTATCTAAAAAGTCATGACACTGAAGTTTGTCCATACTGGTCTCGATCATAAAGAAAAATAGCCGTGAAGTAGGGTGTTTGGGCTGTTTTTGCAGTTTCTGGGCAGTTTTCGGGAAAATTTGGAAGGCCATAAGTTATTCGTTATTAATCCGTTTGACAAACGGTTGGACATTTTGGAAACTAGGCTGGGTGAACTAACTTTTAGTCAGAGATATCAATTTTCCAAAAACGGTTCTATCAATAAGAAAAGTGGTGTCTAACATGGTTACCCGGGAGACTTTCAACACTTAGAAAATTTTTTCTGAGTTTAGTGCTGAAGGAAAAATATTAAAAATCGTCTAGTTCAAACGCTTGTATCTTCTTCGTTATAAGCTTGTTTTCTACGTTCTTTCTATCCCCGGAATCGTGGTACAGCGTACTAATATATTTTTGATAATTAGGGTCAGCTAGTTCAAGGTTAACACCTCGTTTTATCCTCCAAAAATAGTGTGACAGCAAGTATAATTCAGAAAATAATAGTTTTCGTCGTTAACTCGTTTTTAACATAACTTTCTCACCGTAAGGCGGATTTTAGTGATTCCAGCGGCCACGGTTTCGTTTTTGAGTTTATTTTCTAAATATGTAAACCAAAATTCGTCACAGCCCACTGGTTTTCTTGGAAATTACAAAAATGGACAGACCCTTTTTATATGTTGTTGGAAATCATTTTTCAAGTTCAAACCTTGTATAAATCTACTTCAATCAACCTCAAAACCACTCTTAATCTACCACACACCTTCTTAGGGTGTCATGGGATCCTAAACATCACCAACAATGGTGGATCTCTTGAGGTTATTAATAAAATCTATAGATCTATAATTATAAAGAAAATGTGTAACAAGTGGTATGTATAACATATCTATTTGCATAACTTGCTACTAAAACATCAAAATATATTAAATGGAAGTATGAAAGATTAGAAAAATTTACTTGAAGCTTACTTGATGTTTTGAAGAGTTTTGGAGGTGATTATGTAAGAAACCTTGGGATTTTTATTTCAAAATCCTAGCAAGCAGTATATATGTGACTAGATTATCACTTGATCTTGAAAAATTATGGTTTTCTTCTTGGTGTTCTTCTTGTGGCCGTGGGTTTTGAGCAAGAGAGAAAGGGATGAGATTTTTTTTTGTTAACTAATGAAAGTTTACTTGGGACGTGGAAGTAATAGTAGACGTGTATTATTTTTCAAAGACAAGAATGACATGAATTTAATGGGGGCAAGTAAAGGTTTTTCAATGTTGTGTAAGAAAAGGATGGGGGAGGAAGATCTTGTAAGAAACTTGATAGATTATGTTAGATATAAGTTGTTTATTTAGTGTTTTAGGTGATACCGGGTACCTAGTTAGCTAGAAATAAAGTTTAACGGTACCAAATAAAATGTGATGACGTTGCAAAAATTATGAAATTATATTCCTGATGAAAATTGGGTGTTAAAATATTTGTCGTGTTGAAATATCGTGATCCGACGTAATTTTAGGCATTTACCGAAAAATATAGCAAATGGTTTCAAAACACCAGGTAAATTAATAATATAATTTTTATATCATTATAATGAGTGTGAAAATATGTTAGGTTCATAGTCGGGAGTATCGGGTATATGTTAGTAGTAAAACTGAGTGGTAACGTTTATTAAATATTTGAACATACGTAAATTAAAATAATACATGATGATCATGAATAGTGTCACGTGAATAGTAAAATTTTTGAACACTTCTCAAAATCACAAACTGACTCCGAAAATGATGAATAGTGAAATGATGAATAGTGATCGGTGAATAGTAAATGATGAATAGTAACTTGTGAATAGTAATTGTCGAGGTTTGGAAAATGACCTGAAATTGTGATTTGTGACATGCTCATACCCTTAATCCCTAAGCCAACCCGAAAAAGTCCTCATTGATATCATTGTCTGGTGCTTACGCCTTGTCGGAGTTGTCTTTGTGATTTGTGCAAGCCTATGGTAGCTATTTAGTCGTGTCTGTGCATATATTGAGTGAACTTAACCCTATTCGAGTGAATTGTGTGAATCATTTAAAATAATCCTTCGTGAGGTGTTTTTAGTTATGTGTCAATGCCTTTCTAGCAAAATAATAAATCTGATAATATATCTCCATGATCACTAAACAAATTTAATTTTCTCACCTGATTGCTTGAGGGCAAGCAATAGCAAAGTGTGGAGGTATTTGATAATGCTCTAATTATACATATTTCTTGAGCATTATACTATATGTTNTAGGTTCATAGTCGGGAGTATCGGGTATATGTTAGTAGTAAAACTGAGTGGTAACGTTTATTAAATATTTGAACATACGTAAATTAAAATAATACATGATGATCATGAATAGTGTCACGTGAATAGTAAAATTTTTGAACACTTCTCAAAATCACAAACTGACTCCGAAAACGATGAATAGTGAAATGATGAATAGTGATCGGTGAATAGTAACTTGTGAATAGTAATTGTCGAGGTTTGGAAAATGACCTGAAATTGTGATTTGTGACATGCTCATACCCTTAATCCCTAAGCCAACCCGAAAAAGTCCTCATTGATATCATTGTCTGGTGCTTACGCCTTGTCGGAGTTGTCTTTGCGATTTATGCAAGCCTATGGTAGCTATTTAGTCGTGTCTGTGCATATATTGAGTGAACTTAACCCTATTCGAGTGAATTGTGTGAATCAATTAAAATAATCCTTCGTGAGGTGTTTTTAGTTATGTGTCAATGCCTTTCTAGCAAAATAATAAATCTGATAATATATCTCCATGATCACTAAACAAATTTAATTTTCTCGCCTGATTGCTTGAGGGCAAGCAATAGCAAAGTGTGGAGGTATTTGATAATGCTCTAATTATACATATTTCTTGAGCATTATACTATATGTTTTATGATCATTTGATGTGAACTTTTGGTACTTAATAGCATAAAATGAATGCAGGTTCACTCTTGGATGATCTGAGCATGAAAATCCTAAAAACCTACTATTTCGCCACTTGAAGTAAATAAATAAGAAGTCTTCCATGATTAGCTTTTCATGCAAGCCAAGTGCGCGGGTTTTACAATCAAGTGCGCCGCACTTACATCTCGGGCAAGGGAAGTCAAATATATAATATTAAATAAAAGTGCGCCGGTCTTGCTAATAAAGTGCGCCGTACTTCCCCTGCATTTTTGAAGCTTTGGCGCCAAGAAAATAAGAAAGTGCGCCGCACTCATAAATCAAGTGCGCTATACTTCACATATCTGAATGCCTATAAATAGAGCTCATTTGCAAGCATTTGAACTCTCCACTATATAACCAATTTCCATGAAGCTAAGTCCGAAGTAATACGTAATACAGAGCCAAGTTGTAGGGGTGAACGAATCAGAATAAGGGGTGTTAAGTACTTGTTGGTGTCGAATTCTTGGTTACTTGTGACACTTGTGTAATCATTTGATCAATCCAATCTGTATGTCTCTTGTTTACTATTTACTCACTTCTGTTATTATGAACTCATTAGCCATGAAAGGCTAAACCTCTTGTGATTGCTTGGATATGTGAATATAATAAAGCGACTTATGATTATGTTTTGATCTCTACCAATTTCAACTTTATATTGTGAACTACTTCATCTCTAGTCTTATTACGTTTACTTATTGAAACTGGTTGAATATAATATGTTGGGATAGGTCGAAAGAACCAACGTGTTAAAAGCAATTCTAGGAACTTGTCTGCGTTACTAGTCTTTGAAAGGAGAAATCCACTTAGAAGAATCAATAATAATCTAGACTTGATATGAAATACTATTTCGAGAGAAATCACTTAATGGGTAGATATGAGTCTTGAATTGAACCTACGAATTATGAAATTGCTCTTTTGACGAAAATAGCTTTCTTATAAATGGTGCTCCTTTATCAAACTGAGATCAAACATAAGCATTGTCACTAGATTATCTAAGCTATCCAAGCAATCATTTGTCTTAATACTTGAATTCCTTATATTCCTATAATCGTTACTTGTCTTCTTTTACTAATTATTATACATAATACGAATGAACTAAGTCCCTGTGGATACGACCTGGTCTTACCTTAACCTAATACTACCAACGGGGGTTATACTTTACCCGTGTGTTTGGTTTATTAAAATCGGTGAAACTAGTATTATAAATTTAAAGCTTTCCTTACACATCATATGGTGATCGAGTTACATTGCCAACCCAACTATACTATCGTTAGGAGTTGAAATTTCTCGAACTTCATTGTTGCACTTTTCCCACTATGACAAGTTTTAGGGATTTTCCAAAGCTACTAAGCTTAGAATTGTGTAATGTCAATTTTCATAGTGGTACAGTTTGGGACTTAGTTGTTGGTTATCCCTTGCTTGAGTCTCTAAAAATGGATCGTTGTACTACAAACGAGATGAGACTATGGGATATTGCAACTCTTAGCAATTTGAAGAAGTTACATTTGTCATTTGGTGTTTGGAACCATCCCATGACAATAACAACTTCCAATATCTTTGAGTTGGCAACTGTTCCTAAACTTGAGACCCTTACCATGGATTTTCAAGAATGCAAGGTAAAACCTATTTCATTTTTGCACTTCAACTTACAGAATGGTAAAGTAATTTTTAACATTGATGCAATGTTAGCTTTGAAACTAAAGAAAATTCGACCTTTTGTAGTTGTTAGGTGAAGGTACCTCTTGGATGAATGTCCGTGTCACCTTTCTATCCCTCAAGTCTCTTGAGCTAAAGGGGGTCGATTTTGGGAATAATGCAATGGTTATATTGATCGTTAAAATGATTCGTGGGTCTCCAAGTATGCAACGGCTAGAAACTAGGGTAAGTGGAATGCATATGTATGGAAGATATCATATTAAATTCCAATGGTTGTGCATGTCAATAGTCTCTCATTTTGCAGGCCTTACACACGCTTAGTGTTGTACCTTTGGAGAGCGAGTCATTTGATGTAACCAGCAACACAATGAACCCGAGGAAGCTTCAAAGTGTGGTGTTTCGTTCTTTCCCTAGAACAGAGAATGAAATAACCATAATAAAGTTCATACTGGCATGTTCCCCCTTACTTGAGAAAATGTATATCCATGACTGCAATTTCAGTCCTTATGAGAATGAAAACATGCAGATGAACTGGGACTTGGCATGGAGGCTGTTGAGACTCCATCGTGCTTCCCCCATTGTCGGGATAGAAATATTTAACTAATTTTGTATAAATTATGTATGGGTTGAATACCCTAAGACAACTAATTTTGTATAAATTATGTTGCTATTTACTTCTTGGTTGTGAATATGTTTGTGCTGCGAATGTTTACTTGACATTCTGCATATGTTGGTCGCCAAATAATGGTAAATGAGAGTATTCAGTGCATCCAAAAAAGGCTTTCTTTGACACATGCATTTGCAATTTTGACTTTATAAAGTCAAACTTGCAAAATGGTAAAGGTTATTTACCATTTGCATTTTGAGTAACTATAGTCAAAATTGCCAATCCATTACTAAAATTCCAATTTATATTGTGCAATTTTAAGTTTGTAATGTCAATTTTGCAAAAACATTAGTCAAACACTCCCATTTACCATTGTCAAGCCTGACTTTATAAAGTCAAACATGCAAATGGTTAGTGAAGTTTACCATTTCCAGTTTAAGTTTCTAATGACAAACTTGCCACATATGCCACTTGGGAGTCAAATGTGTTAAAAAAAATGTACACAACACGTATGACTAGTGTTTGGATATGATTTTTATGAAATAATTATACTTTTGTTATTTGGCTACATTTTGTGTGTGTGTGTGTTTGGCAGTGTATTAAGATGTTGCGTAATTAATATACGTGTTAGATTTCCAACTGGGTGGGTAAGGATTTAATGGGGGTGCGATTATTTTTACACAAATTACAGCGTTGGTCCCTAAACTTGTCAAGTCAACGTAAAAAATAGTGAACACGTTACTTAATATTGGGCGGGAATTTTAACTCTGGCAACGGCAATGTAGACAACTTTAGGGACCAAGTCTGAAATAAAAATCCTTATTAAACCCCTTGACCGTCTCTTTCCTGAGATGGTATTTACTTTTACGCATAAACCAATAAGCCCAACCACATCCTTATCCTCACACATTTCCCGATGGCAGAAGATTTTCCAATGTTGAACGAACTCATGGAAGTGGCTGATTCACCATGATTACATGATTGTATGAGCCTCTGGTTTGGTCAAGAGGCTGTTGAAGCAGGGTTTTTTAAAAACCTTATTCGTGCCGCTATTGATCATCTCAATAGGATGATACCAAAGCGAAGGGAGCTGATTTAGAAAAATGAAGCTTTAGGACCGCGTGGTGTGGCACTTGACTGTTTGGAGGCGTTAAGGAAAACCCAAGCCAATGAAATCGACCTACTTGCACGTTTGATCAAGATGTATAGTGAAGCTGATAAGAGCATTCACATGCAGGAAGGTTTTGTTCAGAAAATGACTGAAAATAACTAGTTAGTTGGGGTGTTTTGGGTCTTTTTGGTAGGCAAATAGGGTCTCTTGTGTTATTGTTTTTAAGGTTGTTCTTGACTTATTGTAGGCAACTTGCCGCCACTTTTATGAATATATTACTCAAGTCTTTAATCTTCTTGTGTGGTCCTGATGCGTAGTTTTGTGACCTTACAACAGGTTTTACCTCTCGAGGGATCTCAAGAGGCTTACAACCCCACCAGGCAGTGTACCTGACCGATGTAGTATAGGATAGTGGTAAGTACGGGGGATTGATCGTTCTCTCACAGGGAATAGTGTTCGTTAGGATAGAAAAACTACTCTAATAGGTCTAAGGGTGGAAGGAAGATTCTTTTTGTATTTTTATGTTTTATGGAAAGCAAGTAAAATCTCGGTTTTGGAAGAAGGGCGGAATTAGTTGCTAGTCAACTAACCCAAGTTTACTACTTATGCAAATTAAAATAAAATAAATATCTAAACTATTGTGGTTGTGAAAACAATATGGAGAAAGTTGTGTTTACTTAGATTTCATTACTCCCTAACTATCTTTTACCGGTTAATTGATATGTATGTTACTTGTGTGGATGAAGGGTGTATTCCTAATAACTCATGGAGTGGCATACATATCTCTCCAATTCTATGAGCTCTTATCTCGCCCTATGCCATGCACGGCACAACCATAGGGGTTGTAAACAGTGGCTCATGCGTTAAATACTACCTTAATAGCCTAGTATGCCTTGGCTACATGTTTCCCAAGACGTTCAAGCACGTTACCATAAAGGAGGTTGGCCAGTTTTCTTGAGCCTAACATTGATGGAACAATCATCCCAACAAACAACAACACACACCAATTAACCAATAATTAATAGTTAGGTTTCATTAGATCTAAGCAAACACTAGAGAATTTAGCTACACATGTTAATTAAAAGACAAGCAAAAGAGATAATCAACCAACACATAGACATATTGATTGAATTAAAGTGAAGACTTATCTTTAATTAAGCATGAGGGTTCCAAGGGTTGGAAACCCTAAAAAGTACAGAAAATTCGTCTTTAGGGTTTGCCCTAAAAGTTCTCCACAAAGTTCCACACTAATGAATGAAAATTAGAAAACTATATATAGATTTTACACTCTGACGGCGTCAGGTTATAAGGGCTGACGCCGTCAGCTCGCCGCCATTAGGTTTCTCGGATGGCCTAGATCCACTTCTGACGCCGTCACCTTATAAATCCTTCTGGGCCGTCACTCTTTAACTTTACTCCTGACGGCCTACTTTTCCTAACACCTGACGGCGTCAGGTGTTAAATCCAAAATTTCCTCTGGCCCGTCATTTGATAATTGGTTTCCACTCTTTTGTCAAGGCTTTCTGACGGCGTCACCTTGTGACTTCTGACGCCGTCAGGTTGTAAATCTTCATCTTTTGAGACTTTGTCGTTTTCTTCACTTTTATGCTCCAAAAACGTCCGAATATGCATGTTTTCCAGAATTCCTCTCAAAAGTACCTAAAATGACAAAAGGAACGATTTAGGGCAATATTTGATCACATTTATACGAATTAGGGCTTAAATGACCCCCTAAAAGCGTAACACTTTTCGTCTCATCAAATACCCTTACACTTGAGATTTGCTTGTCCTCAAGCAAATGAGCTTTTATTCCAATCAAAATATGAGTTAGGGGTCATTTAACACGAATATAAAAGTAATTACAACAAATAGTTATTAGACCCTAATCATAACAAGCACGGAAATCATACACTAGCACCTCACAAATAGTGTTTGGATTCTCACATCTCTCAAATGTCATAAAGTTTATATCTCATAAATGGAAACGGAAAATAACACTCACTACCTGTCATAGCAAATAGATTACCATAGGCTTGGGAAAGGATCAATTACTCCTCCACTAGGCGTAAGCACCTAAGATAAACTATCAAAGAGGGCTTTATAAAGGGTTGTAACGTAAGGTGTAGGGATATGATAACACGGTTTGGTTGGAATAAAGGGTATTTTAGTGGTGGCGAGTTAATTATCATGATCAAATACATGCACTCTACATCGTTGCTTAAGTCAAGACTCGACTCAATCTTAGTCTAAAAATGAAATAACAAAAACTAAAAAGGAACATAAAAGGAAACGGGATGGTAGTCCGTATGTTTTTCTTCTTTCTTTTTCATATTTTTTTGTATTTTTCTTGATTTTTCGATTTTTTTTTCATACACTCTTGCCCTACCATCCAAAATAATACATCATAGGGGATTTGCATTCCCCTTACACTTGAATCTTTACATAACTTTACAATCACTATTCTAATGACTCGAATTAAGATAATCGAAAAACTTGGAGTACTTTTTAAATATTTAGCACGTATGGGGGTAATAATGTTGTTCTTCCCCATTACTTCATTACACTAGTACTTTACCCATGAGTCCCAATCGTCCCAAAACAATATGTACAAGGATATGACTTAACTTAGCAACCATGTAATTGACCGGATAATTAACTAAGGGTTTAACAAATGTTTTCACAATAATGCACCAAAGGTGGGTGCATACAAGGTAGGCTAAGGCGATTTGGGTGTACATTTAGTGGGGTGTAAACAAATTCTCACTTTGAGTAAGATGCTCAAAGGTCGAAACGAAAGGATAGGCTCGGAGGGGTGTACTAGGGGTATCGTGTACCAAAAATGGATACAACGCAAAGGGTGTGGGAGAATTACTTGACCAATGAAGTCAATGTAATTATAACAAATATACGGGTGTAAAACAATGGGTTAATCCTAATGCCTCTTATCATGTAGTAAATCTTAACTACACGAATGTAGTCTCACTTGTGGATTTGAGATGGTCCTAACGCAAGTTCTAGAATCTAACTCTACCGGTACTCATCATCATAGCACCAAAGATGGGTGCTTTTCCTACCAATTCTAGGGGCGAACCTCACATATTTGGGGTGGAAAATTTTTTAGTGGTACGGTTTCGTGCTAGTCATACAATTTCCTATCTATGAGACACTCGTTAAGATCAAGGTTTCACTTCTAAATGTTGTAAAAAATTTTAAATTGGCGCTAAATTTGCCCTAACAAATATTTCTCTTGGTTTTATTACAAATTTACTATCAAACAAAGCAAAATATCAAGCATAATTGTATTCTCAACGGTGCCTTCATTTACCCCCTTACACTTAAACCAAACATTGTCCCCAATGTTCAAATAGAAGATGTAAAAGTAAATAAAATGAAAGAATGAAATCAAATACTCCCCTGAATCGTTTGATGTGGATAGTGAAGTAACACGGTTAGATCTTCTTCCAAGAAAGACGAGCGTTCAAAGCTTCCCTTCCAAAATAATAAACGTCTTCTTATCCAAAATAACCTGTTAACCTGAAAAAGATAAAGGCCAACCTCGCATAAAATCGGCGGTAAAATCTACATAATAGGATATAATGCTTGTGGAATGAATATTTTGTAGAATTCCTGGAGATTATAAGTTAAAGAATTGACAAAACTTTTTAGGTTTCCGGAAAAATACAAAACTTTCAAAAATTGCAGAAAATTATAACCTGACGCCGTCAGGTGTTAACCCTGACGCCGTCAGAAAGTTCTGACAGAATTCTCATGTTAAGTTTCCGGGAAAAATTCTGGAAAAACTAGATCTTACTTCCTGGAATTCCTGCAAAAATTCATTATGACTCGATACAAGCATTTGACTCAAACAAGTACTAATATGTATGCTAATTTCATTGTTATGATTCATGTTCATTCGTTCTATATAAACCGATTTAGATTTCCCTTACACTTAGCTTTTGCAAAATACCTTTATATGTAGTTAAGACGAAGTTAAAAACAAAATAAAGCATTTTCACAATTTAGTTTGAAGCATGAATCAATAACAAGAAATATAACTTACATACGGAAACAAATAAAATCAAATAAACACACAAAAACACACAAAACATGGGTTGCCTCCCAAGAAGCGCTTTTCTTTATTTACGAGTCTTGTAGCTAGACTCAAAGTCACCCTATCCGACATAGGTGAGTTCCGCATCGAGGATATCCTTAGGGTTGATTTTGGTTGGAAGTTTCCTATCGGTGCGTTTAGTGAAGTATGACCTCTCAAAATTCTCTCCATCCGGGTCATATAAAGTTATCTTAATGTGCCACGATCCATCTCCTTCCTTAGGTGGCTTTTTCCAATCCCATTTGTGCTTATCACCTTCGCTTTTCCACTTATTCATGGCTAGGTTGATTGGCAAAACTCCTAGGAAGTCGGTCATCTTTCTAAAAACTAGGGGATCTTCAAAGGGATCTAGTTCGGTGTCCCTAGCTAAAAGTTGTTCTACCGTTTGCGTTCGGTTTACAAATTCTTCTTCTAGGTAGAATGGGCGTTGGGGTCCTATAAAGTCTCCTTCTAACCATGGTCCGTATCTAGAAGTCTTCCTATCGGGGGGTTCCTCAATGGTGTCATAGGCATGTTTCTTAACATCATAAACCGACCAAGTTTCTCCTTCTCCTACCGCTATCTTGGATTTCTTACAATCAATCATAGCACTAGCGGTGGCTAGAAATCCTCTTCCTATCAACAAGGGACATATGGGGTCGCTAACCATATCGAGGACGTGGAAATCGACTAGCATTGTTAACTTTCCTATGTGAACTATCACGTCCTTTACTACTCCTACCGGGTATGCTACGCTTCCATCCGCTAACCCTATTATTACCTCGGTCTCTTCTAGCTTTCCTAGTTTGAGGGTGGTGTAGAGAGGTAGTGGAAGTAAGTTGAGGCTAGATCCAAGATCGGCTAGTGTGTCATAAGCTTCTGAATTACCAATCTTACATGGTAGGAAAAATAGACCCGGATCATCTAACTTCTTAGGTAGTTTGTTTCGAACGAAGGCGGTCCCTTTCTCACCTAATTTGAGCTTCTTCTCATATTTTTTCTAATAGGGCGTTATAGTAGGGGGCTCGTTCTAACACATCAATAACCGGACGTTCAAGGTGGAGTTCCTTGAATTCTTCGTCGAGGTCTTGTTTGGGGGGTGTTTCAACTATGAGTATCGATCAATTTGGTGTTGGATGCCTTATCCTCGTGGTCTTTTTGAGGGATTTGGGTTTGTTTGAAACACGTGCTCATGGCGTTGACCGAATAGTATTGTGGGCAAGAACTAGGGGACGAAACCGAAGAAATGGAGTTAACGTTTAGTTTCGGGTTCTTGACCGTGTCGCTCGGGAGGGCTCCCATCTCTCGGTCATTGAGAATCTTCAACAAGGAATCGATTTTATCGGTCATCTCGCTCTGCTTTTGTTTGAACTCGGATTCAAACTTGGATATACGAGCTTCTTGAGATGCCATAAATTTCGACATCAATCCTTCAAAGTTGTTGGTACTACCATAGTTGTTGGAAGGATTGTTGTTGAGGGTATGGTTTGAGGAAGGACCGTTGGATTGAAACGGATTAGGTGGGTTGGAAGAATTGTTTTGGGGCGCGTTTTGGTTTGACTTCTACCTAAGGTTGGGGTGATTTTTCCATGAGGGGTTGTATGAATCTCCGTAAGGGTTTGGCTCGGGTTTGAAAGTGTACCACTTGTCTCCCGCTCTGTCGGTACGCGTGGATGCGTAGTCCGCAAAAGCTTGTTCGGGGAGTTCCATGCAATCACGAGTGTCGTGGGAACCACTACATAATTCGCACAAAGAAGTGATTTTGTTCACTTGGCTTGAAGGTTTAGGAGCTTCGTAGGATTTCATGAGAAACTTGACTTGGTCCTCAAGTTCTATGATCCTACGGTCGGAAGTGCTTGAATTATTTGAAGGCAAAGATATTGCCTTGACTGTTTTATTCAAATCACGGGGATCGTTCCAACTTTCGTTGTCGTAAAGAGCAAGATCTTCTAGGAGATTCCACGATTGTTCCGCACTTAGATCACGTAGCTTGCCACCGGCCGCTTGGTCAATGGTTTGCCTCGTGTGGAGATTGATATGGTCATAGAAGATTTGGACTTGGAGCCAAAGGTCTATGCCATGATGAGGGACTTTTTGGAGTAAGTCCTTGAATCGAGTCCATGCCTCGTAGAGGGTTTCGCCTTGGCGTTGTTG
>LBNU01010128.1:19443-35782 GCA_014162995.1 Artemisia annua
CGGTTCCCCGTGAGAATGAAACAAGTTCTTTTGAGAGAACTTGAGTGGCTGGAAGGTTTAGTGCAGTGCGTCACTGGGTCCATGACGTCTTTTCTTCAATACCGACGTTACCTTGGTAACAATCAGTAGCATATGAAGTGAACCTGGTTTCTTCCCTAAGGTTGAATAAATGGAGGACTATTTCTTTTCACCCTTTCTCATTTTATTTCTTTTTAATTCTTCAACCTCTTCAGTGCTTACCGAGACTTCATCACTAGAACCTTGTTGGGTTTGTTCTAGTCCTAGCTCAGTCTCAGTCGGCACTCTTCCCTTTCTCACTTTTCTCCTTTTTTTCAATCATTCCTAAGGACTTCTAACCTATCTATTGGATTGTCCCTGGGAAGATCCCTCCGGTTCTGGTGGATCATGGGAACATATACCTAACCTTACCATCCTTATAAGTCCATGCATTAAATTAAAGTGGTCGGTCTTTTGGTATCTTTCCACAATCGTCATATAACCAAATCATTGAAAATTCTCTCAAAGTGTTTATGATAAAGAAACACATTTTGTTAACACTTTGAGAGTTTTATCATTTTTCAAATGCTCCCCCTTAACATGTGCTCATAGGTTAAAGAAAGAAATTTGCACATGTCGGGATGAGTTGCACTTTTTGAATTGATCTACTCTTAATAGACATATACCCTAGGGACACTTTTACGTTGCTTAGTTAAAGGGATCCATTATCAGCTTTTAGGTGATAACTAGCCCTAATAACTAACTTGAAGTTGTTAACATTCCTTGAGAAGGAAGTTAGACCCGTCAAAGTATATATCTAAGAAGAGCTTCTCGAAACGGTACTTTTCTACTTGGATAAATCCTTTCGAATTCTAACGTTTGTGTTTCGTCAATTCATGAGTCAAATCTGAGTCATAATCAATTCACGGTTTCTACTTGTTATTGTAGAAAACATGCGAAAGACTCTTAGCCACTTGCTCCCCCTCAATATGTGCACATTGATTGAATCAATTTTGAAAGTTTTTAAAACTTTGGCACATACGGGTGAGCTTACATTCATTTATTCATCATTTTTAAATCACCTCCCCCTCAATATGTGCTTTGTTTATAATCCAAAATCTTTAACATCTTAGCACATATGGGAGCGATCTTTTGAGTCCAAAAACCTCTTTTTAAGTCCAAAAACATCACATTTATTCACTTGCTCCCCTTCAATATGTGCTTTGATTAAAATCCAAAATCTTTAAAATTTTAGCACATATGGGAGCGTTCTTTTGATTCCAAAAACATCTTTTCAAGTCCAAAAACATCACATACAAATCAGATTTCTTATTTAAATCACATTCTCTCCCCCGATCATAAAATTTCAAATCATTTGATTTTGTGATCCCAATTGATTTAAATGAGTTTAGAAAAAAAAAACTGGGAGAACATGTGATCAGATTTTAACATGTACTGATTTTGAGACACTTATTCACTGTTGCTGGTGCACAAAGTTTAGAAAGGTGCAGAAATTTTGAGTAAATACGCTCCCCCTCAATTAATGACCCGTTTTCAATTTTAACGTTTAATAGCCATTAACGTGAGCGGTAACGTATTCGAGAAAATTTAAGACCGATGGCCACCTTGTACACCACAAAATCTCTTTTGAAGAATTTTAGAAGAAAGAGATTTTGGGAAAAGAATACTTCTCTTCTTTTACTAGAAAGGTTGCACTGAAGCGTACAACTTTTCGGATACTCCGCACACAGTGAAGAACATAAAAACTTTTAATCATTATATATATATCAAAAAATATTAAGAGTTAACACATTGTCATATTACATCACCCTAATAAATTAAAGCAAGGTGATGGCAAAAGTCCAGCTTGTAGAATCATTCCGTTCTTTGGAGAAGCATGTAGTCACCCTCACGAACTCTGCCTCCCACATAGCACTCTAGACTGCGGTAGATTCTTCTCATCTTCATGCGGTGACAAATGGCCTTTAGGAAGTCAAGGTTCATCTTCAAGTCATGATCAGTCCATTGGCTGGTGTATCTTCCGGGCCTGGTAGAGTAGACTTGATATTCTTTCACACGGAAGCCTAGTGCTTCATCGACCATTTGCAATGTCCCGTCACTGAACTTGTGCAATTCATCATTACGCATAACCACTGGAACGTTATACTTATCTCTGTCGGCCACAGCACTTGGAGAATTAATCACAGTGAAGTCTGCTACCGGTTCAAAGCTACCAATCTCCCACTGCGGCTTGGTGAGGTTCAGTTGTGTCTGGTAGCTTTCGATGCCAAGTTGTAGGTCTTCAACTCGCTTCCTGATGACTAGACCCCTCATCCAGTGAAGAACAGCAAACACAAGTGTCTTCTTCTCATTCGGTGGTAGATGATGCAATTTTCCTTGGATGAGATGACTATCGCTGTTTACAACTTCCAAATCCAAATTTCATACCAATGGCTCCAAAGAAAGGTGTGAAGATTGCTACCAAGAAGAAGACGGAGAAGGTGGTGAACCTGTTGTTCGAGAAGAGGCCAAAGCAGTTTGGTATTAGTGGAGCTTTGCCACCAAAGAAGGATGTCCATAGATTTGTGAGATGGCCACAAGCTGTGAGGATTCAGAGGAAGAGGAGGATCCTCAAACAGTGTTTGAAGGTCCCACCAGCATTGAACCAGTTCACCAAGACTCTTGACAAGTATGAAGAGTACAGGAAGAAGTTGGGTGGTGGTATAATGGGATCAACATCACAGGCAAAAACCAGGGCTAAGGAGAGAGTTCTAGCTAAGGAGGCAGCCCAGAGGATGAATTAGAGAGCATATTTGGTAATCAGTTGTTTGCAGTTGAAGTTGTGATACCCAAAACTATCAACACCATTATGGAAGTTCTTTATACCCTTCATATTTTGAGACTTTTGTTACCTTCTAGTATATTTGTCTTCCATTTTTGAACTTTGGAGTGAGTGAATTCTTCCCAGATTCTTTCAACAAAGTCAATGTCCTTCTGGTTTACAATTCCCCAAAGTATCTGAAGGGCTGGAGCTCTGAGCCTTTCATAACCCGAAGTTTTACCCGTAAGGCATAGGTTGATGAGTGATATGATAGCCCTCCAGGGTTGATATCGATCATATGTGGAGATAGAAGACAGGGTAACAACCTTTGAAGGGTAGCCTAATTCATCAATGAACTTGATAAGCGTATCAGGGTTAGGCGGTGAGGTGTGAACTATGTTGTCTCCTGTGGGCAAGATCTGGAGTGCACTCCCCAGAGTCTCTTTGGTTATGGTTACCCATTGTTCATCTAATTGACAGCTGTAAGCCCTTGTTGCCCCATCATAACGAACGGTGTTCCAAAATTGCTGCACGTAGATGGAGGGAATGGTTGAAGATGCGGTGAATGCCGGAAAAAATGTCGTTTGTTTCAGAATATCAATGGCAAGCTTAAGGATAGGATGATCCTGCGGCTTGACGGCCTTAAGGTAGCAGTTACTTTTCTCGATTGGAACCCAGTTTTGGTCTGGCAATATCTCGTCATCTGTACGAGTGGGTACCGAAGATTGAGTGGCTGAGGATCCTTGAGTGTGAGAGTTAGTCATAATGTTCTGCACACACAAAAATTCATACAAGAAGACCAAAGAAAGATGTGATGGTTAGAACATGCATAACATAGACACATATTCAAGTCAAGCCCCCAACTAGAATAGTATACAGCAAATGCACACACCAAGACACACATAAACAGCAGGGATAATAAACCGCTAAGCAAACAAACCGCTAGACAAACTAACCGCTTGTCATACTAACCGCTGTTAAACTAACCGCTGTTAAACTAAGAAGACCAAAGAAAGATGTGATGGTTAGAACATGCATAACATAGACACATATTCAAGTCAAGCCCCCAACTAGAATAGTATAAAGCAAATGCACACACCAAGACACACATAAACAGCAGGGATAATAAACCGCTAAGCAAACAAACCGCTAGACAAACTAATCGCTTGTCATACTAACCGCTGTTAAACTAACCGCTGTTAAACTAACAGCTGTTAAACTAACCGCCGATAAACTAACCGCCGATAAACTAACCGCTGCTAATCTAACCGCTGCTAATCTAACCGCTGAAAACCTAACCGCTGAAATCTAACCGCTATCAAGAAAATCTCATACGTAAACCGCTACCAAGAACATAAAGTAACCGCTACCAAGAACATCGAACAGAAACAATCCCAGATTACGCAACGTGGATAAACTATATCGAAGAAATCATTACAAACTAGTAACACACATACAAACTTTCAAGATAAGCACAACAATCCTGAACTATAGCAACCTAACAAGCCAGAGATTATGCATCACCCTAACGCAGCATAAATTACAACTAAACACTAGCGGGGAAGACAAATAGGTACATGTAATACGAAAGATAAAGAGAAAAGCATGTAATAAACAACAATAACGCACCTAACAGATAACAATCAAAGAGAATGGTAGAGATTAATGACAGAAGGAGCAGTGGTTTTTGAGAGAAAATGAATGTAAGTGAAAGTATAGAGAGAGAGATTTTTAAGATAATGCAAGAAGAATAAACCGCTGCCTTTATATAGCATACTGAAACTTTCAAATTGTGTCAAAATAAGTCCCTCTAGTGTACAAACCGCTATTCAAATTCTCAATATGGCAAAATAGGTCCTTTAGTTTAATCAGTCAACTAAACAAAAGCACTTAGCACATACACAGGGAGAAAAAGCAACAAGCAATACAACTTTAAGCAACCACTAAAGAAAACATGAGAAGCAATCAAAGCAAATCTAACAACCATTCTCCCCCTCAATCAATGACCTGAATTTTGTAAGAAAAGTCAGAGTGAATTGATTGAAGAAAGAAAATCACAAGAGTATAGGAGGATGGATCACAGCTGGTAATTTAAAAAAATAGAGAAAGTCCGAGTCCTGAGAAGAGATACTCAGAAGTCATGGAAAGAAGTGCATCAAGGATGAGATGTAAAATCTCCCATCATTGGAGATTTGTGTATATTTGCCCTCCATGTTTTGTGCCTTCTTGTGTGGCAAAAGTAAGAAGCTCTTCCACTTGAGTAAGGACAACCTGCATTATCACAAACTTGATTGCATGTATGTGGGTTAGTGACAACAGTAACCAAACCCTTAGGGGCTTTCCGGTTGACCATGGGATAGCCATTAGTATACTCCTTATTGATCGGTATCCACTTCAGTCCAATGAGCTTAAATATTCTACCGGTTGGAATCCACTTTAGGCAAGAACTAGAATTGTTAAGCTTCTTATGCCCGGAAGATGACTTTCTATAAATCTTAGGCTTAATCAGTTGAATCATAGCAGAGTTCTTCACTAAAGCAGGAGGCAACAAAAAAGGTTGTGAGCCTAAGATACCATCCTTATGCAATTGTGCTCTTTTTCTAGCCATTTCTAGATCACCGTACTTATACAGGTCATAAGAGTTTAGATTTTTTATGCTCGGTTTCGACACTGTTTTAGAACTGATCCTAGGGGAGCTGGGGGCAAATGAAGGGGAATCACCTTGATGAAGTGTGACAGAGCTAGGTGCAGTATTATTAGTCAGACTTTGAGTATTGACTGATTTAGTTAACACTTGTTCCACATCAACTTGGGAGGCAAACCGTGTTTTTGAAACTTTTGCTCTTTCAGACCTAAATGCACTAGGTCTAGCAACAGATTGATTTCTATTACTTTGAAAGACTGGTTTCCCCAAGATTGATGGTTTTGTAAACTTAGTGNTTTCCGGTTGACCATGGGATAGCCATTAGTATACTCCTTATTGATCGGTATCCACTTCAGTCCAATGAGCTTAAATATTCTACCGGTTGGAATCCACTTTAGGCAAGAACTAGAATTGTTAAGCTTCTTATGCCCGGAAGATGACTTTCTATAAATCTTAGGCTTAATCAGTTGAATCATAGCAGAGTTCTTCACTAAAGCAGGAGGCAACAAAAAAGGTTGTGAGCCTAAGATACCATCCTTATGCAATTGTGCTCTTTTTCTAGCCATTTCTAGATCACCGTACTTATACAGGTCATAAGAGTTTAGATTTTTTATGCTCGGTTTCGACACTGTTTTAGAACTGATCCTAGGGGAGCTGGGGACAGATGAAGGGGAATCACCTTGATGAAGTGTGACAGAGCTAGGTGCAGTATTATTAGTCAGATTTTGAGTATTGACTGATTTAGTTAACACTTGTTCCACATCAACTTGGGAGGCAAACCGTGTTTTTGAAACTTTTGCTCTTTCAGACCTAAATGCACTAGGTCTAGTAACAGATTGATTTCTATTACTTTGAAAGACTGGTTTCCCCAAGATTGATGGTTTTGTAAATTTAGTGTTTCCACTATTCACTATTGAATTTCCAGGCTCATGATTAATAGATGTGACAGTGAAGCCTACTTCCTGAAGTTGTGCTTTGAAATTATCATATTTGTTAGTCCAAGAGTTTGTTTGTACTGCAGCCTTAGTACTCTTTTCTATGAGAGACTCATTCAGGTTATTGCATTTTGTTTTCAAAGACTCATTGTCCAACCGTAATTCAGCCATTTTAGACTCAAAATTTCTAGTTGCAATCTCACTACTGACAAGTTTAGCTTTAAAATAATTACACATATCACTCAAATTAGTAATACGGTTTTTCAGATTTTTGATTGTCAAGTTCTTGGTTTCTAGCTGAGTTTTCAAATTATTAATCATAAAATATTCACGGAAATCAGGAAGTTCCGGATTGTTACATGGTTGATTATTTTGAAAACTTTCTTCCTTTTGTTGCATTGCGATTTCAAGAGAAATACAATGTTTTTCAATTTGCAAAAATCTTTTTGAAAGTTCGTTAAAAGTTTCTTTATCAACCATATCATTTGATTTAAAAACATCAGTCGTCAACACAGAACTTAACACTTTATCACGTTCAGCATCTTGATCACACTCTCCCCCTTTATGACTCATATTTGTTGAATTAGACATGGTATTGCTATCAGTCTCTTCCAGCAAATTTGAGTCATAAGTGAGTTTGATTTGATCAGTATGCTCCCGTACGTTAGAGAGCACATTATGTAGATTAACTAAGGGTACCTCCGCACTTGACCTTTGGTCATTAACCGGTCTAGATTCAGCATTCATGCCATGGGTGCCAAGAGTCACTGAACTGGTGGTAGTGTCAATCTTAACATTTGCTGATTCTTTACTTATCGTGACACTTAACCCATCATCCAATGCTTTACCCGAATCATCAATACCATCACATGACTGTACTAGGGATTCCTTCACTTTCTCATCATCCAAGTGTCTGTGTTGTGCTCTTTCCTCAATGAACGTTTTAACATCACCCATGAGCTGGATGAGAGTATCTCTGAACTTGTCAACCTCAATTCCCGTGTGTTTAGCAAAACAGCTTCTAGTCATCTAACAATAATAATCATACTGCAAAGTGAGTTTTGACTCAAAGAACATATGAAGTTGTTTGTTGAGTACACCAAGAGCGGCTATGGATCCAGTTTTGAAAGATATTCCTTGGTCAAGCTGTTGTTGCAATTGATCTAAATTAAGAATCATTGTGTCTGTGAAGATTTGAACATCTTGACCAAAGAGTGTAGCAAATGCACGTTCGTATCCCATTATAAATTCAGTTCCATTTAAAAGCACTGAAAGGTGTGAGTGAAGTTGTTTAAAGCATACTATGGAGCAGTCCTTAGCATTACAGAATGACACGGGTGGCTGACTGATCTCTGTCTCATGAGAGTTTGAGCTTACTGAATCTTTGTCACATAGTTCAAGATCATTGGTTATTTGTGTTGTGTTGGGTTTCTTGTGTTCATCAACCATATCATACAGTTTGAGAATCTCATGAATGGCACTTGTTTCATATGTATCATATAATTTGAGTACCTCAGAAATGATGGATGATTTTGAAGGTCCTGATTGATTTGCCGATGTGACTGTAGATGTAAGCTTGGCCATAAAGATGGTTTGTGCAGTAGGTTCATCATCAACATCAGAATCAAATGCATCACAATCTTCAGCCTGGAAGATGTTTGTGTCATTTAGTGCAAGATCCTGGACTGGCTGATCATCCTCATCAGCATCAAAGGAATTCCCTTCATCACCAGCAAGAAAGAGCAGTTGTTCCTCATCCAATTGCACTCCATTTTCTTGGGCTTGCATCAGCAGCATCTTATCTTTGAAGTAGTCGGAATTCTGAGGACGTTTTGGTTCAGTACAGTTTCTTGCAATATGACCTAGCCCACCACAGTTGTAGCACTTGATTTGTCTTCCTTGTCCTTGATTGCTATTATCCATTCTGTTCTGAACATTTCCTCGGACATTTTGTCTTCCTTGAACCACGACACGCCCATCTTCCACAACAGCAAGATTACGTGGATTCGATGAGGTTCTGAGTTGATTGTTGGTTTGAGGAAGAGTGCTTCTGAAGTGTTGAACCAGTAGTGAGACTTGATTAGAGAGATTATCAATTCTCTTTTCCATGTAGGAATTCCCCGATTCTTGAGGATTAGTCTTGACACTTGCTGATTGCATGGAGGTTTGACCAAGAGAGGACTGATTCTGTGTTGCTTGAGCAGTGGTTGGAGGATTGATTAAGTCAGCTGAGAATTGGTTGAGTCCATGAGCACTGGAGATTAGAGCAAGAGGATCGTTTGAGGGGTGAAATTTCTCTCTTAGCTGACGATCATACATGGCATGTTTCTCATGTTGTTGCAGATAAGCATAGAGTTGCTCATAGTTGGTGTTTCTGAGTCCTTTGTTCAACTTCACAGCTGTGACAAACGCCAGATCCCAAAATTCTACAGGTGACATGTTATTGAAGAACTTTGAAGTTGGGAGTTGTATGTGGGGCATATGTCATTCTGGATCAATTACTTCTAACAATATATACATCACAACTTGTGGAAATCTAGGACATAGCATAAAAAACAAATCACACCTAAGATGCATCTCATCCAGACAGCTTCTATCTAAAACACCCCAAAATTCATCTTACAATATGAGACTCACGATCTTCCTATTGTTTAGTATTCTGAACACAGAGCAACATGAGATGACGTACTCCAAGAAACCAACCCATGATCACCAAAATCATGCTATATAATCCGGTCATCCAGAATCGTCTCTAGAAAAGCAAATAAACAGAACCTTGTAGAAATGTCCTATATCTCTATATATATATAACACCCCAATGCACGCAAGCCTTCCTGTAACATCAAAACCGTTTTGGAAGCACTGCAACCTACGAAATTGTCCAAGCAATACACCTAATACGTCTCATCATTATTCCGACCATCAACATCTACAGCACCTCAAGACAATCCGATCTAATCAGCCTCTCACAATATATCCACAAACAACCATCAACCGGAAGAACACCACTATATATGACCAAATCACCTCACCACTAGTGAAGAGAAAAATAGACTAATCAACTCCACTAGTCATAGAACAAAACCCAATTCGAAATACCGCCCAACACCAAATAAATCACTATATCGATCACACAGAAATCGTATCTCTCCCATATACTCTTATTTCCCACCCCATCGACAAAAACTCACCAAAAACGAATATTCGGTGTGACCCAAAGAAACTCAATACGTCAGTTACTGCTAAGCATTTTAGAACCAAAAACAAAAATACAGGTTCGATGCTAGTATCAAAGATCACTAAGACAAAGCTATTGGAATCACAATTAGAATAATACCCCAAAGATTCAAGTCATAGACTGACAAAAAACAAAGGATCATTTTACAGAGAGACGGGATTTTACCAACCAACACACCGAAACTACACCTAAACCGAGAGAAATCGATTCTTTCCCGGAGAATTTATATATATATCTTACTGCGCAGCATCACATACCCACATAGGACTAATACATCGCTATAAGATAGAACCGCTGAACAACACGCCTAAGGTAACCAATAAACTGCGAACATCAAAAGTAAACCGCTGATAAGTAAAAACCGATTGAGATATACCATAAACTAACCCCTGAAGACTTAAAATCCAGCATATGGCACATCAGTAAAAAAAAAAAAACACGACTGATTAATAAAACCCGAAATCCACTGCCACAATAAAGTAACCGATCCCTGACCTAAGAGAAGTACACAAACCGCATACAACACAACGTAACAAACCGCATCTAGATGAGTAACGACCGCAATGGAAGATAACCGCACTGCGAACAACAGCGACAATAGCTACAGCGAAACCTAAATTCGCTGATCATAACTTGTACAACTACAACCGCTATCACACATCAAACCGCATAAACAAAATCCCTCATCATCTCAACAGCACTGACTAACCCAATAAGGAAAACCTAATTTAACCACGAGAAGCAAACCGCTGCCAAGAAACTTATCCAAAATCATTGGTACACTTCACCAACGTTAGATTTAGCCCAACCAACTGATAAACTAGATGAATCTAATCCCTCTAATCCTAGAAGTACAAGAAAAAACACAAGAATCACCACGAACAAGCTAAGAAATAAGTAAACCACCCTAAACTAGTAGAAACCAAAACAAACCATACACCACAAGTCCTACAATCCCTAGGATGTAACCTTGGCTCTTGATACCAATTGTAGAATACTAAATAAGTTCACAAACACGGATAGAACTTGTAGAGAAGAGAGAGATGAAGCCTTAGAGAGAAAACCAAAAAAAAGAAAATAGATTATGAGAAGGCTTACCCTCTCCAAGGATGGAGAGGGTATTTATATGTACATGGGTTTTTGCCACTTGGGCGTGCCACTTGGGCTGCGGATCAGGTATACAGTGGGTAAAGACCCGTCCTTCTTCCGCGAACTAATCTACTACTAATCTATGTTTTACTAAATAATATAAATACTACGAGCTAAACAATGCTTAATCATATCTTGGGGTGACCGAATCTTTCTTATACAAAAATCGTACTCCTAACAATCTCCCCCTAAGGGAGGTCACCCCTGAAAATCATTCTTGAATTCTAGCATTGAGATCTTTGTAGATGCTTTTGTAGCTCGTAGTGCTTGATTCTTCATTGATGTACGACTCAAGATGACTTCCTTGATGTATATGATGATCTTTGACTTTGCTCTTCGCTCTTCATCCAAATAATTAGCTTCAAGTCATCTTTGAGTGTATGTGTCTCTTTGTGATGTTGTGATTGTCTTTGTGATGTCATGCTTACACTTTTCTGGATCATGATATTCTGCATCAGAGTTGTGGAAGCAAAGTCGAAGCCTATTCCTTGATCATGATATCTTGAGTTATGATGTTGAAGTGTAAGCATGAGATGATGAATCTGCATCTTTTCAGCAATCGACATCAATCGTCAACTTCTTTGTCTTTGGTGTGATTACGCCTTTCCAACATGCTCATACATCTTTGTTGAGTAGATCTTCACGGTTGAAAAGTTCTGACGACTCCTTGTAGATGTTGGTATGAGCATGTGGAACTTGAGTGACGGTGGTGAACATGGTAAGTTTGGTATGTTGAGCTGAATAAAACTTGGCTAGTAATAAACATATCGGCACTTACAAGTTCGGACTTCGAGATCGTCAACAGCATAGTGTGAAGACTTTCTCTAATCCTTACCAAGGCCGTTCCTAATCGGATGCCCCCGAAAGGGCTTTCACTGATATACCGAAGTACACCAACGATTAGGTGAGTCGTTGGAGATCACCCCACAGCTGTAGACCTTTTGGAACACCACCGTACACACTAAGCGTAACCCACAAGTGATTACCAAAGTGACCTGCTGTCAGGGCTGTTTGATGTTGACCCTGGCAGGAGTTTCCACTCAATCACTGGGAAATACTTATGTATATTCCCTCATAAGTGTTCTTGGCAGATTGCTAAGATCTGCGTAGGACTCAAAATATTACAACTGGTGTCCTTAATGTTGAACAACCAGTGTAGAAGTATCAAGTGTTCCTATGAGATCTTTTGATGCATCTCTTGGCTCTAGACTCGATAAGTGCACATTGGTTATCCTATTCGGAGACTAGGGAGGGGTCTCCTGTTTCAATATCAACTAGCTCTAAGAGACTAGTCGATAGTTTACACCGGTTCCCCGTGAGAATGAAACAAGCTCTTTTAAGAGAACTTGAGTGGCTGGGAGGTTTAGTGCAGTGCGTCACTGGGTCCATGACGTCTTTATCTTCAATACCGATGTTACCTTGGTAACAATCAGTAGCATATGAATTGAACCCGGTTTCTGCCCTAAGGTTGAATAATTGGAGGGCTATTTCTTTTCACCCTTTCTCATTTCATTTCTTTTTAATTCTTCAACCCCTTCAGTGCTTACCGAGACTTCATTTACTAGAACCTTGTTGGGTTTGTTCCAGTCCTAGCTCAGTCTCAGTCGGCACTCTTCCCTTTCTCACTTTTCTCCTTTTTTCAATCATTCCTAAGGACTTCTAATCTATCTATTGGATTGTCCCTGGGAAGATCCCTCCGGTTCTGGTGGATCATGGGAACATATACCTAACCTTACCATCCTTATAACTCCATGCTTTTAAAGTAAATTGGTCTGTCTTTTGGTATCTTTCCACAATCGTCACATAACCAAATTCATTGAAAATTCTCTCAAAGTGTTTATGATAAAGAAACACATTTTGTTAACACTTTGAGAGTTTTATCATTTTTCCAAATGCTCCCCCTCAACATGTGCTCATAGGTAAAGAAAGAAATTTGCACATGTCGGGGTGAGTTGCACTTATTTGAATTGACCGGCTCTTAATAGACATATACCCGAGGTACACGTTTACGCTGCTTAGTTAAAGGGATCCATTATCAGCTTTTAGGTGATAACTAGCCCTAATAACTAACTTGAAGTTGTTAACATTCCTTAAAAAGGAAGTTAGACCCGTGAAAGTATATATTTAAAAAGGGTTTCTCGAAACGGTACTTTCTACTCTGACCAGTCCTCTTCGAGACACGTTTACATCACTGGTTAGACCAGCTTGAAATTATTACCCGGCCAGGACTAGTCTTTTTGATTCACGACTTATCATGTTTCGTCAATTCATGTGTCAAATTCTGAGTCATAATCAATTTGCAGTTTCTACTTATTATTGTAAAAACACGCGAAAGACTCTTAGCCATTTGCTCCCCCTCAATATGTGCACATTGATTGAATCAAATTTGAAAGTTTTTAAAACTTTGGCAAATACGGGTGAGCTTTTCATTTGAGATCATATATTCACCATTTAATCACTTGCTCCCCCTCAATATGTTCTTTGATTAAAATCCAAAATCTTTAAAATTTTAACACATACAGGAGCGATCTTTTGTGTCCAAAAACATCTTTTTAAGTCCAAAAACATCACATTTATTCACTTGCTCCCCCTCAATATGTGCTTTGATTAAAATCCAAAATCTTTAAAATTTTAGCACATACGGGAGCGTTCTCTTAAGTCTAAAAACATCCTTTTAAGTTCCAAAAACATCACATTTAAATCATTTTTCATATTTAAATCACATTCTCTCCCCCGATCATAAAATTTCAAATCATTTGAGATTTTGTGATCCCAATTGATTTAAATGATTTTCAAAGAAATTTTGGAGAGACACGTGATACGTTTTAAACGTTTACTGATTTTGAGACACTTTTCGGTTTTTCACTGTTCTTGGTGCACAAAGTTTTTAAGGGTACAGAAATTTTGAGCAAATACGCTCCCCCTAAATTAATGACTTCAATTTTAACGTTTAATAGCCATTAATGTGAGCGGTAATGTATTCGAGAAAATTTAAGACCGATGGCCACCTTGTACACCACAAAATCTCTTTTGAAGAATTTTAGAAGAAAGAGATTTTGGGAAAAGAAGACTTCTCTTCTTTTACTAGAAAGGTTGCACTGAAGCGTATAACTTTTCAGATTTGCACGGATGTAAAGCAATCCATGCCCGGATGAAATTCATCCGTTGTTAGGAACAATCTTCTTAATGGTATCAAATTGGTGACGCATTTTCCTTAATTTTGAAAACCGGGTTGCTATCTGAAGTAATAGCAAACCATTGTTTGGGCAATCTATTTTGGTGTTTTACAATTTTTCAGATTTTTATGGTTTTTCTTGATTTTATATTTTTATATTTTTCTTTTTCTTATCGATGAATATGTGCAAGGATATGTGAAGTGAATCCATTACTCCTCATTGTCTTCCTGAAGACTTTTGAGTGTCTCAGGAGTAATGCTCTTCATTCCAAGACGTGGGAGAATAAATTGAAACCGTTCTCGAGGAAGTGCTTTGGTGAAGATATCTGCCAGCTGAAATTCCGTCCTCACAAGGTAAAGTTCCACAATTCCCTTTTCCACTTGTTCTCTGATGAAATGGTGTCTAATGTCGAAGTGTTTTGATCTTGAGTGCTGGACGTTGTTGCAGCATAGAGCAATGGCACTTTTGTTGTCACAGTACATCGGAACTTTGTTGTATTTAAAGCCATAGTCGGGTAATTGAGACCTCATCCAGAGAATTTGAGCACAGCATGATGACATGGCAATGTATTCAGCCTCTGTAGAGGAGATCGAAGTACTCATTTGCTTCTTTGATGACCAACTAACCAGCTTATCTCCTAGAAATTGAGCACCGCTGATCGTGGCAGAATTAAAGCGGTGAAGCTTAAACACGGATCGTTGTCCCAACGAGGGTTGAATTGATCTTGTCACTCGAGTCGGGAGTTATGTGAGATGAATAAGTTTGAAAGATGAGATTTGGTTTCTTAACTATTCTACGAAAACTTGTTTAAAACATAAATGTAATAAAGTACGAGATTAAAAGAAATAAGTTGAACAAGAAAAGAAAACATAAGTCTACGTATACTTAATGAAAATGAAATTTAAATTGAAAAACAATAAGAGAAAGTAAACAAGAAAATGTTTTTGGAGTTTTGTATATAATTAACGAAAAGAGAAGTTTAACTAAAGAAATATTTAAAGATGCAACGTACTAAAACTAAAACTAAATAGAAAAGAAATTAAGCTAAGTTAATTAAAACTAAAAAGGTTTTTAGAAATCTTGACGGAGTTTCGTTTAGAAGTAATTAGAACAAGACCTCACTCGTTAAGACGATGAGGTAATAAATTGCCTAGCACGGCTTAGAAAACAAATGATACTCGCAAATAAGGGACCCTAACTCGCAAAACACAAAGTACAAAAAACCTTACTCGCTATAAGAGGATGATACTCGCTAAGGACTAAGACAAAAAAAACATACTCGCTGAAAATTAAATTTGATACTCGCTAGGACATTTGAAAAGTTCATACTCGCTACCAAAAAAATGAAACTCGCTAGACACTAGCCTTACTCGCTAGCAGAAACAACTTACTCGCTGGAAAACCTTCATACTCGCTAAAGTTCAAAGACCATACTCGCTAAAATCAGTTTTGCTACTCGCTAAAACAGAAAGTTTTACTCCTACTCGCTAAACCCTAAAAATCCTACTCGCTAAGACCAAAAAATGAAGCTGGAACAATATTCACTTGAAACCAACGATTAGATATAATGAAAAACTACTGAAAACCTTGTAAAAAACTAATTTTAGACACTAAATAAGCTACTAAATAAGCCAACGACTCAAAACCAAGCCCTAACCCATTTTTCAAACCATACGATTACAAAACTACATGCAAAGGTGGTGAAACTTATAAAAGCTTTTGTAGATTATTAGGATAGACGTAAATAAGCTCAAAAAGATGTAAAGAGATTAAAGAAAAAGATTGTAAAGAAGCGTAAATAAGCTAGATGAAAGGTTTAAGACATGAAATATAAACTTGCATTAATAAAACTTACAACTTGACAAAAACTAAGACTAAAAAAAAAACTAGCTTACAAATGAGGCTAAGGGGTGGTATTTAAAGGAGCAAGGATGCTTCCTTTTTTACATCGTGTACATTTCACCCCCTAGACTTTTATATCTCATGAAAGCTACACATAAACTCTCTTACAACACTACTACATGTTCTAAAAATTAAACTTTAGTCCTTGTAACTTGAGGTAGTGTGTTGACGTGCTTTCCAAAGGTCTTCGAAGACTTAAAAGTGATCACTTGCTCGAATTTGTGAAGCTTATCTTGATAATTAACTTTGAACTTCGATTAAGCGTCTCTTTTATTTTCTTGAACCTTGAAGAAATAAATTCGTCGTCACGGGCTTTTCTTAAGTAAATTTCATCTTTGGCTTCACTTTAGACTCTTTTCCACATCTCGTGCTCGTTTTAGGCTTTTTGGTTGATTTTGATGATGTTTTTGCAATATCCTTTCCTGCACAGTCACAAACACAAAAACACGATATCTTTGGCGTTTAACGTTAGTTTTT